>BHFT01019028.1:201855-244279 GCA_004320025.1 Laticauda laticaudata
ACCCCCCCCCCCCAAAGCAAATATTCGTCCTTCCCCCATCTTCTCCAAATTCACTTTCTTTAGTCTAGATACTGTATGCTGGAACTACAAAATCCCAGAATCCTTTTGGGCCTGCTCGTTGGACGTTCTTGGAATTGTGGTTCAGAGATATCTGGAAGGAGCCGGGCTAATTACGTGACAATGCAGAATTTTGGGATCACCAGGCTTAAACTCTGTTCCTTTGTCCAACATCTCATAAAGTAATCTAAGGCTGATGGAACTGAATATCCTAAGGTGTCATTTACGGTGAGAAGAAACTGCCTTGAGTGGTGTGTGTTCAATTCTTCTTGGGATTGATTTCTGTACAGGAGGTCCTCGACTTAACAACCGCAAGTGAGCCCAACATTTCTGTGGCTAAGTGAGACCTTTGTTAAGTGAGTTTTGTCCCATTTTGCAACCTTTCTCACAAAAATTATTACTGTATTTTTTGCACTATAAGACACACCTCCCCCCACCCCCCAAAAGTGGGTGGAAATATGTGGGTGTCTTATGGAGCAAATATTGCGTTGCAGACTGGGCCGTGGTGGCAGAAGGGGGGAGGGGGTTGGTGCAAACGGCTTGTTGCCGCCGCTGCCTGTTGCCACTGCTGCCTGTTGCTGCTGCTGCCTGTCGCTGCCCTGCCTATTGCTGCTGCCATTTGCCACCATTGCCTATCCGCGCTTGGATTGGCCTCCACAAATACCACCGATTCAGCTGTTCCAGGCAGCAGTAATCGCCACCACTTGTTGCTGCCGCCACTGTTCGCTGCAAATGGTAGCAGCAGCAACAGGCAGCCACGATAGGTGGCCGCGATCCCTGCTGCCTGCAACAGCTGATTGGTGGTATTCTGGGAGGTTGATCCAACTGCCGATAGGCAGTGAGCAGCAGTGATAGGCGGAGGTGATAGGCAGTGGCAGCAACAGAACAGACCTGGGTCCAAGAAGAACAAAATCCATTGTGGGGACAGCCTTACCTATGGGAAATTTCTTCTGTATCTTCAAGAACTTTTGGCTGAAATGATATAGGATTTCCTGTGTGAACAGGGGGTTGGACGAGAAGATCTCCCAGGTTGCTTCCAGATCTGTTCTTCTGTATAACAGCATGTTACAAGAGGCAACCGAAGATAAGTCTTAAAAGGTTTAGACAAAGCCATGCAAAATTTTTCTGGCTGAAACAAAACAATGTTTGTTTTCTTGTTTTTCTCCCCAAAAACTAGGTGTGTGTATTCTGTACAGTGGTAGATTTTGTCTTCTATACAGATGTAGATAGATAAACTCAACAAAACATTCTTACAAAGTCTTTATTACTGGTTCATCAGGTATCCTCATAACTCACATTTGTGACAAAGTTCTTCTTTAATGACCAATCGATGGCCCTGAAGCCTTGAGCAACTGAAGTACGTCAAGAGGTCCAAAGATACTCACCGCTTTGACCTTTCAAGACAGACCTGAGTTGGGGAATCTCAGAAATTGTCGTGTTGATCGGATGGCAGGCCCCAACCCAGGCAATGCCTTTAGCACAATCCGTTCCGACAGCCTTCTGATGCCCTTCGCACCATCGAAAAACAAGAAATGCCATTCCAGCCTAAAAGGCGCCAGCAAGCAGTACACTTTCACTAGGACACCCTAAACGGCCACCAGAAACCACCAGGCATCCAGTAAGATGCTCTACACGGCATATGGCTCCGCAACACCCTTTTCAACAGCTCCAGATGCCCTTTGACAGCGTGGAAGCAAGGAGTACCGTTCCAACCATAAAAGGCCACCAGACTTCACCATTGCCACCCAAGCACCTGTACACCCTAAAAGGCCACCAGAGGTGACCAGCAATTTGCACCAAGAGGGCTGAATTTGAAGATTGAACCCTCAAGCTTGCTGGCTTGCATGTTATGCTTATTTGCTAAATTACTGCTTTCCTTTAGTTATATAGGTTAACTGTTTATTTGTTTATATAGTTATCTGCTATTCAGTGTTATTACTCTTTTACTGTTATAATAGCCCTTACCAGTAAAGACAATCAGGACAGCTGCAGAGTTATGAATAAGATAACAAACCATATAATGCATCAGAAATTAGTAAAACCGATGCACAAGAGCAAACACAACAAGTCTGTAGCACTATGTTTATGTGCCGATAACCAACGCCCAGCTACTTTTCTGCTTCCTAGCTAATCTAAATCTCCCAGCACAGCAGAACAGATGATGGTCAGAAAAAGGAAAAATAGAAATTTAACCAGCAAGTTTCCTGGGTAAGGAGTGAGGGGCGGGGAGGGTTCCCGTGGGCCATATGGGCTGCACAGCCTTGTGTTTCTGAGCAGCCTGGATTAATTGCTTTGTGAGGGTGCTCTGGGGGTGCGATTTCTCTGCAGCCCACCAAAATTTTCTCACAGCCCACCAGTGGGCCACAGCTCACCTGTTGCTGACCCCTGGCTTAGAGAGGGCTGTAAAGCACTGTAAAGTGCTATATAAGTCTAACTGCTATTGCTATTTACTACCTTTCCAGCTCACTTCAGACAAGCAAAGACAATGGGGAAAGCCAGATTCACTGAACAACAGCATGGTTCACTTACTAACTACAGTGGTTTCCTTCACAACCATTGCAAAAAAAGATCATAAAATCAGGCGTGACTCACTTAAATACCTTGCTTAGCAACTAAAATTCTGGTCTCGATTATGGTTGTAAATACAGGACTACCTGTAGACTAAAAGCGGGTTGAATACAGGCAGTCCTCGACTTACGACCACAATTGAGCCCAAAATTTCTGCGCTTAAATGAGATATTTGTTAAGTGATTTTCATCCCATTTTACAGCCTTTCTTGCCGCAGTTGTTAAGATAATTGCTGCAGTTGATAAGTTAGCAACCCGGTTGTTAAGTGAATCCGGCTTCCTCATTGAGTTTGCTTGTCAGAAGGTCAAACAAGGTGACCACATGACTTTGGGCTATTGCAACGGTCACAAGTATGAACCAGTTGCCAAGCATCTGAATTTTGATCACATGTTCGTGGGGATGCTGTAAAGGTCGTAACACTGAAAAATGGTCATAAGTGTGTTTATCCTATACTGTACGAAGAAGAGTTGGAAGTCAATGCCCCCTTTTCTTTCTTTTTCTCCTCCCCTTTGTATCACACACCCACTTTTCCCCACTCCCCTTCCCTCTTTTAATTTCCTTTTTTCTTTATTTTTCTTTGTATTTTATATAATAAAAATGAAATGACAAATTAAAAAAGTTAATAAATGGTCATAAGTCATTTTTTATAGTGCCATGGTACCTTTGAACGATCATTAAGTAGAATAGAATAGAATAGAATAGAATAAACAGAGTTGGAAGGGTCCTTGGAGGTCTTCCAGTCCATTCCCCTGCCTAGGTAGGAAACCCTTGGACAAATGGCTGTCCAATTTCTTCTTTAAAATTTCCAGTGTTGGAGCACCCACATCTTCTGGAGGCAAGCTGTTCCACTGATTAATTGTTCTTACTGACAGGAAATTCCTCCTTAGTTCTAGGTTGCTTCTCTCCTTGATAATTTATTTTATTTTATTTATTTACTTTTGTCAATTGCTTACAAGATAATAGGTATAAGTAAAAACATAGTTATGAATACATTGATACATATAAGAAAAATTAGAAAAAAGAAACAATAGGACAGAGACAGTAGGCACGATTGCTACGCTTATGCACACCCCCTACAAATCTCTTAGGAAAGGGGTGAGGTCAATAGTGGACAGTCTAAGGTTGAAGTTTTGGGGGTCAGGGGAAAAAAACCACAGTCAGGTAGAGTATTCCAGACACTGACCACTCTGTGGATGAAGTTGTATTTCCTGCAATCAAGTTTGGTGCAATTAACCTTGAGTTTTTATCTATTGTTTCCTCTTGTGTTGTTATGGTTTCCACCCATCGCTTCTTGTCCTGCCCTCAGGAGCTTTGGAGAATAGCTTGATTCCCGCTTCTTTATGGCAGCCCCTCAGATATTGGAACACTGCTCAATGAACTGTTGTAAATCGAGGACTACCTGTAGCTGTGGGTTTCTGTGTGGTGGAGATATTGTCACTGCCTTTGGCTGAAGAAACTGGCTTAGAGGAACACCACAGGAGTGGTGAGAAAAAGAAACTCATCATGATGGCCTCAGTCATGTGATCAGAGCCACATTTTGAAAATATGCATTAAAAAGGGGCAGAGCTACCATGCTGTATTTCTTTTTTTTAACCTTCCTTGCAGAGTACCTGAGGTGGGTTATCAGGCTCAGCCACACTATTATTTGGGAACAGAATATTTGGGAATATTCTAGATGAAGGCAGAGGCTGAGGAATCAGTGTACCAGCCTTAGACTCTTTTGAATATCACCCCCATTTCTTTGCCCCCCTCTTCAATTCTTCCCTTCTTTCTCTCGTTCCCTCCTATGTCATTTTCTTGGATCTCTGTGTCTCTCTTCTCCAGTGGGAGCCTGTCACATTTTAAAATCTATACCCTGATGTCAGTTGGATATTGCATGTTTATGCAAACAGAACAATTGACTTTTTTATTCACCTGGCTTTAGAGCTTAGTATATGCTGTGAACTGAACCCAACTTCTCTGCTCTTTCTTTCTGCACCCATTTAACAGGCATCCCTCTCTCCCTCCTTCCTTCCTCCCTCCCCTTTCCTCCTTTCTTTTTTTCCCTTCCTTCCTTCTTTCCTTCCTCCCCTTTCCTCCTCCTTCCTCCCTCTCTCCTTCTCTTCCTTCTCCTTTCCTTCCTTCCTTCCTCCCTGCCTCCCCCTTCCCCTCCTTCTCTCTCTCCATCTCCTTGTGAAGCTATAGTTCAAATGAAGCCAATCAAGAGAAAGCAGCTCTGTTGATTTGTAGCCAAAGGTGTAGTAGGAAAGCCCTGTGGTTGGCTGAAGGCTGAAGGCAGGACTCGAACCCAGAGTTTCCCTGGTGATTGGTCCAAAGTCACCAACCTGCTTTCATGCCTAAGGAGAGACTAGAACTCACAGTCTCCTGGTTTCTAACCTGGCTCCTTCACTAGACTAAACTGGCTTATTTAAAGAATATCTCCAGTTATGGCTAAAACGCAAGGGAAGTTATATTGCCAGAAGGAATAAGGTCAGAGCTCATTGTTTAACGTTGGCTGCTATAGCTCATTGGCTTCTATGTCTAGTTTAATTACAGAATGCCAAATTTAAGAGAGAAAAAAAAATTGAAAGGGCCATGGGAAGAAAGGCAGTAACAACGTACCCACGCTATGCTTAACCGGTTTGGCTAAAAACCTAGCAACTGAGTAACGTTTTTGGACTGATTTTGGTGTGGGTGTGTTATATGAACCCAGCCTGTTTTGCTAGTTAGCTTAAAACCCTCCAGGGAATTTATCTGGCTGAGGGGAAGTGGAACATGGGTCTCCCTGCACCTAGTCCACTACCTTTACCACTGCACTCTCCTGGCTTCAAGGCTGGTATGCCTAGGATCGTGAAAAGAAGGACCAGGGGAGACATGATAGGCTGCCACAAAGAAGAGGGGGTCAACTTATTTTCCAAAGCACCATAAGACAAAACAAGAAACCATGAATGGAAACTACCGCAAGGAGAGAACCAACCTAGAAATAAAAGGAAATTTCCTAACAGTGAGAACAATTAACCAGTGGAACAGCTTGCCTTCTGAAGTTGTAGGTGTTCCCTCACTGGAGGCTTTCAGAAGAAATTGGACAATCATTTGCCTCCTGCTTGAACAGAGGGTTGGACTAGAAAACCTCCAAGGTCCCTTCCAACTCTGTTATTCTGACCCAAAACCTCCCTGGAAGCTTCCTTAGCTGAGAAGGACTCAAATCTGCCTGTCCCCACTGCTCGTCAAATCATTTTACCACTATTAGATGGTCCTCGACTTACAACCATCTGTTTAGTGACAGCTCAAAGTTACAATGGTACTGAAAAGAGTTACTAATGGCCAGTCCTCACATTTATGACTATCATAGCCTCTCCACAGTCATATGATCAAAATTTGGGCACTTGGCAACCAGCCTGTATTTACAATGGTTGCAGCATCCTGGGGTCGTAGGATCCCCATTTCGGACTTTCCTAGCTGGCTTCCCACAAAGAAAGTCAATGAAGGAAATTGTGATGACTGGGGGGATGAGGAATACAAAATAAACACAGTCACAAAAACCCAGTGAAGCTCCTTTTATTCCTTCACTTTGCTTCCAAGCTCCAAATATCCTTGATGGAAGACAAAAGACTCCCACACAAGCAGTTACAAGAAGGATGGAAAAACCAACACAAACCAGGCGAGATAAGGGCTGGAGGACATCCACTGATAACAGAACACGCACTGGGAAGGAACCATAAACTAGAGATATTTTCACGCTTTGTTTCCAGCGTTCGCCCTTACGCATATCCGTCCCTTTATTCAGTTGTCACAGCTGCAGCCCATGAAGAGGATCAAGGCCCTCTCCTCCCATGTAGACCACGTCTTTCTCTTATCCTCTCTTGCCTGCGTGCCCTAGGATGCGTAGGGGATGGGCCTGGGTCCTCCTCTGACTGCTCAGCCGGCCTCTGCCCTTCCCCAGTCTCCTTCACAACCTCCGGAGCCACACTTCCACTCCATCAGCTGTTCCTTCTCTCCCTCAGAGTCAGTCTCCACCAGGGGCATGACAGAAGTTGGGTTCACTTCATGACTGTGTGATTTGTGAGCCATGGTGGTGCAGTGATTAGAATGCAGTATTGCAGGCGAACTCTGCTGACTGACAACAGTTTGATCCAGACTGGCTCAATGTTTCCATCTTTCCGAGGTCAGTAAAATGAGGACCCAGACTGTTGGGGGCAATATGCTAACTCTGTAAACTGCTTAGAAGGCTGTAAAACACTACAGGTAGTCTTTGACTTACAACATTTCCCTTAGTAACTGTCCGAAGTTACAACAGCATTGAAAAAAGTGACTTGTGACCATTTTTCATGCTTATGACCTTCAGATGTTTTGGACGACTGCTCACATTTATGATGGTTGCAGTAGCTTAGGATCATGTGAGCCCCTTTTGTGACCTTCTGACAAGCAAAGTCAATGGAGAAGCCAGGTTCATTTAACAACCAAATTATTAATTTAACAACTGCAGCAATTCACTGAACAAATGTAGCAAGAACTGTTCTAACCCAAACTTTGTTCCAAGGAAACAAACACGAAACACAAGTAACAGCAAAACCTTTTAAGGATTCTTTACGAATTCCATTCCTTTACAGTTAAAAGGCTGTTTCAAACTAATCGTCTCTGATAAGAACGAGCCTTACCAAGGTTGTGCAAGGCTGCCAAGAACACAAGATAATGTTACTGAGAAATATTTCAAATATGAAGAGTCTCCAAACACCAACCAAGATATTCTGAACGTCCACAAGGCTTGAGTGAAAAAGCTTCTTTGCTTCCTGCAAAGAACTCCGGTTTCTCAGCTGGCTTTTAGCTCTTAAGGCAGGGGACCTTGCAGTCTTACTCCCAAGTCACCCGTGCTGCTACAGCTGCTCTTTCCTTCGAGCCGCCTTGCATGCACACGCACTGGGCACAGGCTCCTCAGGGACCTCTGCATCACTGCTGCCAACCTCCACAATCTCCTAAGGCAGCACTCTACTCCCTGATGGTCCTGGCCCCATCCCTGCATCGCATGCAGGCCCCTCATCTGAGTCCTCGCTCTCCAAGACCTCAGCCGTCCATGCATACTGCCAGCAAACCACAACAAGAACAGTCATAAAAGGGGACAACACTTAATAAAATTTATCACTTATCAACATCAATTTTCGGCTCAGTTGTGATCCTAAGTCGAGAACTATCTGTATGAAGCAGTATATAAGTGCTCTTGCTATTCATTTAACCGCTGCAGCGATTAGTTTAATAATCATGACAAAAAGTGCTGTAAAATCTAGCATGACTCACTGAACACCCTCCTTGCTTATCAATGACCATTTGAGACCTCATCTACCCTGGCCATGAAGGGCGGTTTATAGAATCCAAGAAGCCCCCTTCTCCAGATTACAGGCCTGCAACTCAGTGGTGGGATTCAACCATTTTTTACTAGCGGTTCTGTGGGCGTGGCTTGGTGGGTGTGGCATGGTTGTTGGGCGTGGCTTAGGGACAGTGGTGGGATTCAAACATTTTTACTAGCAGTTTTGTGGGCGTGGTTTGATGGGTGTGGGGTGGCAGGTGTGGTTTGGTGGGCATGGCTTGGGCATGGCAGGGGAAGGTTACTGCAAAATCCCCATTTCCTCCCTACCCCACTCGCCTGCTTTCCAGCTCCATTCTCCTGTGCAGGACAACCAAAGAAGACCCAGCCAATCAGCTGGGATTCAGTGGGAGGCAGAGAATAGATGGGGACAGGGTCAGTCAGAGGTGGGATTTGCCAGTTCTCCAAACTACTCAAAATATCTGCCACTGGTTCTCCAGAACTGGTCAGAACCGGCTGAATACCACCTCTGCTGCAACTCCATCCTCCCAGGAACTTTCCCCACCAACCCTGACTGTAGCCTGGAGAATCCCCTGGAATCATTCTGACATCTCTCTTAAAATCACTTTATAACCTCTCACTTTCGATTGCAAGGGCCATCATTCTGCCAGTTTCTCTTTCCAAAGGATCATTAATTTTGCTGGGTGGATGTTTCCTTTGGGGGCTATTCATTATCAACGACAGACGCTGACAGGCTCTGGGAACATTTTGAAGCAGCCTCGGCATGATTATAATTCTATCAGCTGAATTATGACAGTAAATATCTCCCCGAGGGGAAAGGAGAGGATGGGGGAAACCGCAGCTATTGATCCAAAGAGAGTCCGGTTGTGCTTGGCTCTGCCGGGATGTGTGTCAAAGAACGATCACCAGCATCGTTCTTGAAAAATTAAGATGCATGCTGTCTGCCAGCAGAGCAATCAAAATGGGAAGAGAGGCTCTCTGGAAGTTGGTGGAGGACAGACGCTAGAAAAGAGAGAGGTTGAGAGACATGTAAGTATCGAAGGACCACAGGAAAGAGAGAACTGTGCTTCCTAGGGAAAGGTTTGGGCCCTGCCATCTTCCAAGAAGCTTGTAGGCATCATCAGGGGTGGGATTCTACCTGTTTGCATCTATTCGCTAGAACCAGATGTTAATATTCTAAGCAGTTTGGTGAGAAGAAATTCCTGGCCTAATCCTGTAAGGAAGGCAGGAAGGAAACATTCTGGTGTTGCTTACAGAAACCGCCTCTCCGTTAACCTTATTACATTCTCGGCAGGACTAGACTTCCTGTCTCAGGAACTTCTCCGGAGTTTTTTTCCCCTCCTTTGCTGGTACTTTGCTTGTGTGGAGAGACCATTCAAAGTTATGATGGCACTGAAAAAAGTGACTTAGGACCATTTTTCACTTACAACTGTTGCAGCATCCCCACAGTCATGAGAGGCCAGGAAAAGAGATGCATGCCTCTATGTGAGTGATATTGAGTTGGCTACACCCAGCCAATAACATGACCACCAAGCCACACCCACCACCTAAGCCATAACCATAGAATCGGTTGTTAAAAATTTGAATCCCACCCCTGGGCATCATGTTGTCTACAGGAGACACGATAGTAATATTTTAATATTTTAGCGGCTGCCACCAAGAAGAGGAACACAACTTGTTTTCCAAAACACCAGAAGGCAAGTCCCAAAGGTGCTTTTTTCAAGAGACAACTGGACTTTCTGGTTTTTCTTTGAAGACATTTTGATTCTCATCCGAGAAGTTTCTTCAACTCCCTTCTTCTTCAGAGCTGAAGAAGCTTCTTGGATGAGAAGTGAAACGTCTTCAAAGAAAATGCAGAAAATCCAGTTGCCTCTTGAAAAAAGCACCTTTGGGACAGCCATGACCTGGATGACTGAAGAATCTCCACAGACAACTAATTGATGGATCGGGAACTAATCAAGGAGAGAAACAACCCAGAAGTAAGGAGAAATGTCCCCAACGGTGAGAAAAATCAACCAGTGGAACGGCTTGCCTTCAGAAGTTGTGGATGCTCCATCACTGAGGGCTTTTAAGAAGAGATTGCACAGCCTCTTGTCTGGAATGGTATGGGGTGCTTGAGCAGCGGGTTGGACTAGAACAGGGGTTGCCAACCTTTTGGACCTCAGGGACCATCAAACTCATAATTTTAAATTCCAGGGACCACTAACTGGTTCTGTGGGTGTGGCCTAATTTGGGGGTATGGCTTGGTGGTCATGTGACTGGCAGGGCATGGCTTGTATGTAAATATTATAAATATGTATATCAATATTGAAGTTTTTTATAAAAAAGAGCAACTTTTACCAGTGGTGGTATTCAAATAAAGTTGCGACTGGTTCAGTGGGCATGGCTTGGTGGCCGCGCTTTGCATGCATGCACACACTTTGCATGCATGCGTGCACCAAACACGCACTTTGCACGGGTGCACAGGCATTCTAACTTGCCTCCTGCAAGCCTGCATGATGGTGGTTGCTGCAGCAGCTGCCGCGCAGCACTATTCTGTGCCGCGCAAAGCAGCTGTGCTTTGAATTCTGGCCATAAAAGTGAGTATGGGAACCCAGGCGGGCAGGTGGGCCAACCACAGAGCAGCAAAGAGAATCGGTTGTCTCTACTGCTCATCGCCGCTACCAGGTGTCCAGAACCGGGCAGAACCGGTCAAATACCACCACTGACTTTTACCCAAAATCAGGCAAAGCAGGCAGGCAGATTGAGTTGCTCACAGAATCACAGATTCATTCAGAGATCTATCTATCTGCNATTGAGTTGCTCACAGAATCACAGATTCATTCAGAGATCTATCTATCTGCCATCAACTAGCTCAGTCTGTCACATAAAATTCTGCTTTTCTATGTTCCAAATCATGATTACGGGTAGTCCTCAACTTACAACAGTTCGTTTAGCAATTGTTCAAAGTTACAACGGCACTGAAAAAAGCAATTTATGACTGTATTTCACACTTACGACCATTGCAACATCCCTATGGTCACTTAAACAAAAATGCAGACATTTGGCAACCGACTCATATTTATAATGGTTGCAATGTCACAGGGTCATGTGATCATCTTTTGCAACCTTCTGACAGGCAAAATCAACTTAAATTCACTTAACAACTGCTATGATTCACTTAACAAATGTGGCAAGAAAGGTGGTAAAGTGGGGCAAAACTCACTTAACAAATGTCTCGATTATTAACTGAAATTTTGGGCTCTACTGTGGTTATAATTTACAGACCCCTCACATCCTGGACATAAACTGTTTAAACTCCTACCCTCAAAATGACGCTATAGAATACTGCACACCAGAACAATTAGACACAAGAACAGTTTTTTCCCCGAATGCCATCACTCTGCTAAACAAATGATTCCCTCAGCATTGTCAAACTATTTACAAAGTCTGCACTACTATTACTGTTAATCTTCTCATCACTCCTATCACCCATCCCCTCCCACTTGTGATTGTATGACTGTAACTTTGTCACTTGTATCCTTACGATTTATATTGACCGTTTCCTCCTATGATTTGATTGCTTATTGTACTCTATGACTATTTTTAAGTGTTGTTCCTGATGATTCTTGACTCTTGACAAATGTATCTTTTCTTTTATGGACACTGAGAATATTTGCACCGAGACAAATTCCTTGTGTGTCCAACCACACTTGGCCAACAAAGAATTCTATTCTATTCTATTCGTAAATTGAGGATTACCTTTATATCCATAAGGAGAGATTACTAAACAAGGATCGGAATCCACAAATGTATAGAGTAACACGTAGTCCTGGACACATAATCACAAGGGAGCCTGTCCATTAAGGTTGTATGTCATAATGCTCATAGAACAGGGGATCGCCAGAGGCATCCAGAGTCAAAAAAAGTCAAGATGGCAGCTGCAACCACATGAATCAAATTCAAATTCCTGACCCCTTCAGTGTGTGCTACATCCCTTTGTCCCACTTAAAAGAACATGGATTTAGTGGATTATGGTTGAACAGGATAGCCTGGCACCCAGTGGTGGGATTGAATTGATTTTATTACCGGTTCTGTAGGTGTGGTTTGGCGGGTGTGGCTTGGTGGGCATGGCAGGGGAAGGATACTGCAAAATCCCCATTCCCTCCCCACTCCACTAACCCGCTTTCCAGCTCTGTTTTCCTGTGCAGGGCAACAAAAGAAGTCCCAGCCAATCAGCTGGGACTCGGGAGGCAGAGAATAGATGGGGGCGGGGTCAGTCAGAGGTGGGATTTGCTGGTTCTCCGAACTACTCAACATTTCCGCTACCGGTTCTCCAGAACTGGTCAGAACCTGCTGAACATCACCTCTGCTGGTATCGCACCTCATGAGATTTTGGAAAACAAGGGCTTATTCTCACAAGACACTGAATTACAAAATATATAATTGCATTGTAGACTAGTACCTTTGTCCACATTGTTCCATATTAACATACTTCAAATAGTCTATTCCTATTGGTTAACAAACACTGAAAGCTGATTCTCTAAAGCTGATTCTGAAAGCTCTACTCGACGCTGATTGGCCAATGATAGCTAGCCTATGATTGGCCAGCTCAGCGGCAGGAAAATCAAGGAGCCGTCATTGGCCACAATCCGCGAGCAGCCTTTCTATAAAAAGGGCTGCCGCGGCTCCTGGTTCAGATGGATTTTCAGAACTAAATAAAAGCTGAAGTTACGCTGGTCTCCGGTCTCATTCTTCGTGAACACTACACACATTAAGTATTTCTCAAGGACCAAGGTTGTTGTGTTAGAAAGTGAAAATGAATGATCAATTTCAATATAAAGAGTGAACATTTAGAACAAGTATCATCGGTAAGTTTGTGGCAGAATTCTTAGTAAAGATGGGGAAATAGATGGAAAAATGATTGAAGACTTGTAGAAAGGTAATAGGAAGCATTTTTAGAGGATTAATCCCCATTTTTATGAGGATTAAATGTTGAAAGAAGTGAAAATGTTTGTGTTTCATCTATCTATCTGTCTGTCTGTCTGTCTGTCTGTCTGTCTGTCTGTCTATCTGTCTATCTATCAAATTTATTGGCTTCCCATTTGACCAAAGGATAACTCTAGGTGCCTACTAGTTACCTGGGTGAAAGAGCATTTTGGGAGAAACAAAAATAAGCTGTTGGGTGAAAAATGGTCATAAAACACTTCTTTCAATACCCTGATAACTTCAAACAGTCACTAAACGAAAGGTTGTTATGTTGAGGGCTACCTATGTTTCAGAACACTGAAACTGACTCATGCAGAGATGCCACACAGAAACAACACTGTGCAAACTTAGCCAGAGTTTGAGTATTATTTTATCTTCAGCTTTGGCTTCTGGAAACAGCTACTGTACTTTTGGCTTTTAAAGAACACAAGATGGAAGAACCTTGATATTTTTTAAATACCCATTTAAGAAGTAATTCAAATATTTTTTAAAAAAAGAATCCAGGTAGAGCTTTATTAGCTAAATGTTGGTGTTAAGACAGAGGGGAAGTTTTTGTAGGAGAGGCGTTCTACTTGATGTTTGAACTTATTACTTTCCACCAGTTGGACCATCGTTTCCCTGATATGTCAACACCCTGTCAAGGCCACTGCTGTGGGGAAGACAGCAAATTTCATGTAAGGAATCATTAGAAAAGGATTTGAAAATAAAGCATCCATTGTTATAATGCCTCTATTTAAAAAAAAATATGGTGAGGTCACCTTTCAACATACCACAAAGGATTCCAGATGCCCACATTATTTTTTTCATCTTCTTTAAAAAAAAAAAAGTAGAACTGAGAAACGTGCAGGAAATAACTACCCCAAATAAGCTAACAGTTATTTCACCTTTCCTGAAAGAGGGGCTTCTAGCAAGAGGTGAGATTTATAAAATGATGAACAGCAAGGAGCAAGTGACAAGTGAGATGTTTTCAAATGATTCTAGATCTTCTTCAGAGATTCTATGTTCTTATACCCATATTTTTTTTCTGGGAAGATGATTTGTGAAATAATGCACAGGGTGGGGTTTGTTTGTTTTTTGGACCAGAGACTGCCAGAGAAATGGAGCTGACTATAGATTCATGATGGACAAGAAAAGGCATTTCTTCACACAGTACTGAATGTCATACTAAGCCCGCACTTATTCATGGTTTGTAAAATAAACCCTAATGCTGTGATTCCTAAACTGTGTAAAGCTAAGCCATAATGAACATGTCAATAACAGGGAAAAGACATAATGGCTTAGTATTATATGTGAATCTGTCCATAATATGATTCTGAATTAATCACATTACAGCTGGATTCATGTCTAATATTAAGCCATAAATCATAAAAAACATAGGATTGAAAGAGGATTTGGAATCCTTCTAGTCCAACTTTTTGCCTATCCCCAGAATCATACCCGAGGCAGAAGTTTGGACCAGAACATGGAATAGCAGAGTTGGAAGGGACCTTGTAGGTCTTTTAGTCCAACCCCCTGCCCAAGCAGGATACCCTATACTTATATCATTCCGGACAAATGGCTATCCAATCTCTTCCTAAAAACCTCCAGTGTTACAGCACCCACAATTTCTGAAAACAAACTATTCCAATGATTAATTGTTCTTGCTGTCAGGAAATTTCTTCTTCATTCTAGACTGGATCTCTAGATCTAACTTTCCATCTATTACTTCTTGTCTTGCTTGGAAAATAGGCTGTCGCCCTCTTCACAAAGAAAACAAAAGGAAAAGAATGGGTCCAGCTGAACTTGAGATTCTTGAAAGTCTCTTTGTGACTTGTCCTTAAAGTTTGCCCTGCATGGCTGCAGAATCTGTGTTTGCTCTGCATTAGCCTAACACCAAGGCTCCCAATGTCTGATGGGATAAAAGAATTTGATCAGCTGACTTGTTAGAGCTTGATTAGGGATGAGAGAGGGAACGACTGGCCCGAGATCACCTAATGGTTTCCATGCCTAAGGGAGGACTAGAACCTGGCTCTTTACTTCCTTAGGGATCCCCAATCCGTGTACCAGCACTGGTCAACGGCATGGCAGCAACCAGGCCACGCAAACAAGCGAAGTCCCATTCACGGGACACAGGTAGCATGTGAAATTATGCCCCTTCCGGTCTGCAAAAAAATCCCTCTCTTCATGGAAGCAGTTGCTGGTGCCCAAAAAGTTGGGGGCCACTCGTCTAGCCCCTTCATCACTGAAACACCCTGGCTTTCTGAGGAAAGCACATTTGAATAGAACAGGATAGAATTCTTTATTGGCCAAGTGTGATTGGACACACAAGGAATTTGTCTTGGTGCAAATGCTTTCAGTGTACACTAAAGAAAAGATACATTCGTCAAGAATCATCAGGTACAACACTTAATGATACTCATAGGGTACAAATAAACAATCAAATCATACTAGGAAACAGTCAATATAAATCGTAAGGATACAAGTGACAAAGTTACAGTCATAGTCACAAGTGGGAGGGAATGGGCGATAAGGATTGATGAGAAGATTAATAGTAATAGTAGTGCAGACTTTGTAAATGGTTGGACAGTGTTCAGGGAATTATTTGTTGAGCAGAGTAATGGCGTCCAGGAAAAAACTGTCTTTGTGTCTAGTTTATTGTGCTGAATATTCAGCGTTCCTGTAATATTCAGTGTTCCTTTCAAGGCAGGCCTTGAAAGACAAGGCAAAGAGACACAGTGGAGGGAATGATCAGATAAAAGGCAGCTGAGCCCACAGCAGAAATACGGATGGGGCAAAAAACTTCCAGAGTTGCAAGTTTTTAGAATAAAATAGCATAACAGAGTTGGAAAGGACTTTGGCGGTCTTTAAGTCCAACCCCTATACCCGTGATGGTGAACCTATGGCACACATGCCAGAGGTGGCACTTAGAGCCCTCTCTGTGGACACACCCACCATCGGCCAGCTGTTCTTCCAGGTTCCATCATGTTCAAGCGCACCAGCCCAGCTGTCTGGCATGTATGCATGCAACGGAACCCGGACATGCCGCCAGACACTGCACGCATTTGTACCAGCCAGCTGCTCTCTTTTGGGTTCTGGCACTCCGGCGTGCGTGTGCTCACATGCCCACACGCATGTTCCTGTTTTGGCAGCCATACTGTAACACCAGAGGTAGCTAGCAACATACCTCACCTGAAGCATATGGCTCATCTATTTCCTGCCCTAGATCCTGAAGCCAAGATTTTGCTCTTGCTGGGATAGGAAATATTTGAACTTTTCTAGGTAAAAAATAGCAACTTTTTACCCAAAATCAGGAAAAGCAGGCAGGCAGATTAAGTTGCTACACAGAATCACAGATTCATTCAGAGAGAATTCTATCTATCTGACATTGACTAGCTCAGTCTGTCACATAAAATTTGCTTGCAAGCAAACTCATAAAATTAACCACAACCACACATGCACGTAAATATTGAATTTTTTTATTTAAAAAAAGAGTAACTTTTACCAAAATCAGGCAAAGCAGGCAGACTGAGTTGCTCACAGAATCATTCAGTGATCTATCTATCTGCCATCGGCTAGCTCAGTCTCTCAAATTTGCTAGCCTTGAGTCTGCACTGAATTTGCTTGCAAGCAAATCTTCAGTCCTAAGAAGGTTCAGCTGTGCTGAGCCGAAGATCTAAGACTAGCAGAAAGCAAGAAATCCAATCATTTCCTATGACTATCCTTAAGTGTTGTATCTTATGATCTTGATGAATGTATTTTATTTTTTCCTTTATGTACACTGACAACATTTGCACCAAGATAAATTCCTTGTGTATCCAATCACACTTGGCCAATAAAGAATTCTATTCTTATGCTATTCTATTCTAAAAAACAAAGTACATGTCAATTACCAAGCATCTGAATTTAGATCATGTATCCATGGGGATGTTGCAATGTTTATAAGTGTGGGGAAAGGGCATAAGTCCCTTTGCATAACTTCAAACATTCACTAAATGAATGGTTATAAGTCGAGGGGCTACCTGTATCTTTGAGTTGACTTTATTGTTGCTGACACCAGAGGGTGCTACTTTACCTGTTTTGTTTTCTGCTACACACCTTTCCCTTCTTAAGGGGCCTCTCTGGGCAGTCACACCTCCCAAACGGAGAACTTTCCTGGGGAAATGTCTTCCTGATGTTTTCCTCTGGAATTTAGTGGCAGCATGAGAAGCCACGAAGACTGAAGAAGTGGTTTACAAGAAGTGACAGGATACACAGATGGGCACCAGCTCTTAGCTCAGGAAGTTTCAGAAGTTTCCTAAATCAGGGATCGCCAACTTTTTTGGACCTCAGGGATCACCAAACTCATAATTTTAAATCCTGCAGACCACTAATATGAATTTTGACTGATGTGGCTTGCTGATGTTGGTAGGAAAGTTGGTCCCATATTCCAGAGCTGCAGTAGTCACAGGATTGGCCCTCTGGTCACCCTGGAGCAGCTGCTCCTCCACCCAGGTGCACCGGCCTGCCATGGACTGGATGAGCTGCTCCGGGATAACCAAAGGGCCAGTCCTGACCAACTTTCCCACCAACATCAGCAAGCCACCTCGGGGCGGATTTCCCTATCTTGCCATTGGTCTTACTTTCCAGTTCCAGTTCGTGTGGCTCTACTCAAGGTACGGTTTGCGCTTGGCCAAAGGGTGGAGGCTAGTGGGTGGACAGGCCATGTGGGCGGTGCAGCCTTGTGTTCCTTCCCAGCCAGGGTTAATTGCTTTGGGGGGGACATTTCCCTGCAGACCACCAAAATTTTCTCACAGACTACTATCCTAGATTAAATCCACAAAATTTATTCCACACTCCTTTTCCCCCTTTTGAAGGATATCCTCAAAAGCAAACTCTGAGCACTGGTAGAAGAAAAAAGTAGAGAAATTTTTTTTTCAGGGTCCTGTTTTCAATAACCCCATTGTGCAGTATGAAACACAAATGGCCTCTAACCATGGATGCACTTGATCAGGGGTCTCCAACCTTGGCAACTTTAAGACTTGTAGACTTCAGTTCCCAGAATTTTGAGGAGTTGCCTGAGGAATTCTGGAAGTTGAAGTCCACAAGTCTGAAGTTGCCAAGATTGGAGACCTCTGCATTAAATCACTGATAGTGAACGTATGACACCTATCAAAGGTGACACACTACTATGTTTTGGGTGACACACCAGCATTCAGCAACACCCAACAACAACTGCAGGTAGTTTTCGACTTACAACTACAATTGAGCGCAAAATTTCCATTGTTAAGCAAGACAGTTGTTAAGTGAGTTCTGCCTTGTTTTACCCCCTTTCTTGCCATACTTGTTGAGTGAATAGCAATAACAATAGCACTTAGACCTTTAGACTTTACAGTCCTCTCTACTCGGTTTACAGTGTCAGACCACTGCCCCCAACAATCAGGGTCCTCGTTTTACCGACCTCAGAAGGATATCAGGCTGAGTCAACCTTGAGCCAGCAAGAATTGAACTCCTGGCAGTGGGCAAAGTCAGCCTGCATTCTAACCAGAGGTGGTTCTGACCAGTTCAGCAGGTTCAGTATTCAGCCAGTTCTGACAGGTTCTGGAGAACCGGTAGTGGAAATTTTGAGTAGTTTGGAGAACTGGCCAATACCACCTCTGACATGCCCCGCCCCCATCTCTTCTCTGCCTCCCATTGAGTCCCAGCTGATTGGCTGGGTCTTCTTTTGTTGCCCTGCACAGGAGAACGGAGCTGGAAAGCAGGTTAGTGGGGTGGGGAGGAATGGGGATTTTGCAGTATCCTCCTTCCCCTACCATGCCCACCAAGCCACACCCACAGAACCGGTAGTAAAAAAAAATTGAATCTCACCACTCATTCTAACCACTGTGCAACCACGGCTCTGTAGTTGTTAAGTTAGTATGGTTACTAACACAGATAATGAATCTGGCTTCCCCATTGGCTTTGCTTATCAGAAGGTCGCAAAAGGTGATCATGTGACCCCCAGGACACTTCCACTGTCATAAATATGAGCCAATTACCAAGCATCTGAATTTTGATCACATGACCACAGGATTGCTGCAAGTGTGAAAAATGAGAGTAATTAACCAATGGAGTAAATTGTGGCTGCTCCATCACAGGATGGCTTTTAAAAAGAGACTGGGCAACCATTTGTCTGAAATGATATGGGATCTCTTCTTGAGTAGCGGGGTTGGACTAGAAGACCTCTGAGGTCCCTTCCATATTTTTCTATGTTCTATATGGTCATTAGCCATTTTTTCCCATGCTGTTCTAACTTCAAATGGTTACTAACCAAATGGTTGTAAGTCAAGGACTATCTCTTTTCTCAAAAGCACATCCTGTTGTGTGATTTTCAGAGGCTGTGTGTGAATGGGATCTGTTCTCCTACAGCCTCCAGACTATGGGAAATTGAGTTTGTTTTACTTGTATTTCATCTTTGTAATTATTTGGTGTTTTGTTTTTTTCAATGTAAGCTTATCCATTTTGGTGCACTCTGGAACTTTTTGTATGACAAGGTCTTGATGTTTCTTTATATAATAACCATCACACATGATTGGTCTATATTTTTCAAGTAAATAAATATGTAAATAATTGTTCTTTTGTTTGGGGAAGATGACATGCCAACAAAATCAAGGCAGGCATTTTTAGTATTTTTGACACACTGAGCCCAAAAGGTTCACAATCAGTGAACTAGAAAGTTAATTAAACAGGGATGTCCACCAGGGAGGGAGGGGAGGAAGACGGGTGGAGAGGGGTTACAACTGTACTATCAAACTCCATCTCGTTTTTTTTACATCTGTTGCATGGACAACATGCTTTTAAAATGTGCATCTGACGTCTTAACTTTTGGACTCCTGCCCCTGGGAACGCTCCTGGAATGAACCCATCTTCCGTATTTGTAAAATGCACTGAACCATAAAAAGAACATATGCTGGACACCACTGTTTCTCAATCTTGGTCACTTTAAGGTGTGTGGACTTCAACTCCCAGAATTCCCCACCTGCCAAATTTCTGGCTCATGCAGAACAAGAAGTTTGAGGGGTAAGGATCGGAGAGTACAAGTGTTTGCAAGAATTAGCAGGAAGGCCTCTGGTAGAGACAGTCTGGTGTAGTAATTGAGGTGCTAACCTTGTCCTACCTTAGGCATGAAAGCCAGCTGGGTGAATTTCGGCCAATCACCAGGAGACTGTGAGTTCTAGTCCCACATTAAATGTGAAAACTGGCTGGGTGGATCAATCACACTCTCTCTCAGCTAAGCCCACCTCACAAGGTTATTGTTGTGAGGAAAATAGAAGAAAGGAGTTAGATATTAATATATTAGATATATTCACTACCTTGAGTCACTTATGAAGTAATAAAGGCAGGATAAAAATCAAATAAATCTATAAAATAAATAAATAACTGAACAGCCATATCAGGCAACAAAGACAAAAGGAACAATAACATTTAGCAAATAAAAGATTTGAGGATGATAATGTTGGAGAGGTAAAGACCAGGAACTTCAGGACAAATTTTTTCTAACGCTCCCAAACCAGTCCTTGTGCATATATCCATTCATTCATTCTACATTTTTGTGATTGGGATGGTTCAAGGGATGAGGGAGGTGGGCTCATGTATGGAGAAGGAAAGGAAGGAAAATGGAGGACATCAAGACAAGAACAGAGCAAAAGGCTCTCTTCTTCATTGTCTACCTCTTCTTTCTTTCATCTCCCCCTCCGCCTTGGAAAAACACTGCAGCAAAAAAAAAAAAAATATTAGCAGCACTGCAATCATTAATATGCAAAAATGCAAATGAGGAGGTAATTAAGCCACAGTCCTCAGGAGGATATTTCCATCATAATGAATTCTATTGTCAGGGAAAAGCAGCCAGGCGCATTGATGGTAGCTTAAAGGAATATCAACTACCAAGATCATTGATGATAGCTTAAAGGAATATCAATTACCAAGATCGATCAAAACAGGATGCCCTCGATCCCCATTTTTGGAAGTGGGCTAAAAGCTGGGATGAGGGGCCAAAACTCTGGAGGGGCACCACTGTTTCCTTCCCTACTGTAAGGGATGGTTTGTTCCCTGGATTAGGGAGGAGGTGGAAGAAAAAGAGTTTGGGGGTGCTCCTAAAGCAGAAGGAGGAAAACAAAGCTGTTTGCACCCTCCCTGCAGCTAGGCGCCATGTCTGTGCCAGCTCATATACAAGAAAACTCATATATGGGGAACATCTTCCTCCTGGCATGCACAAATCACCAGCATGCCAAGGAGGTGTCCGTTTTTAGGGCATAGCAACATATGAGCAAACTCATACCTAGCAAAATCTGGAATCTTTCGGCTAACACGCTCAGAATGAACGTCGCAGGATGCTTGGTTACCTCTGGTGTCCTTCCAGCTTTTCAATCACTGAAGCCAGGGCTGAATCTACATAAAGGGAGCACTGGTTCAAAAGTTCAACAAAACAGTGTAAATCAAAGGCACTCCTTCATATTTCCCGGAGATCTTTGATGTCGGTTGAAGGGAACCACTAGAAAAATTAGAGGGCATGCTCCCTTCTTGAGAGGTCATCTTTGGATTCCACAGTGTTGGAGAACTTCTGTCCAAACGTCAACCTCCCCATTTTTAAGGGAAGGTGGTTGAGAAGGTGGTTGGCGCAAAGCTGCAGAAGGTCTTGAATCAAATGTATTATCTGGACCAGGGGTGAGCAATTATTGCCCTTTATGACCTGTGGACTTCAACTCCCAGAATTCATCTCTTTGGACAGCCATTTGTCTCCTGCTTGAGCAAGGAGTTAGACTAGAAGACCGCCAAGGTCCCTTCTAACTCTGTTATTCTGTAAGGAACACATTTTAAACATTAGGAGATGTTGAAATGTTTCTTTTCTTTAAAAAAAAACTTTTATAAGCCCCAATGCACTTAAAACAGTCCTAAATTCTTTCAAGCATAAAGATTTCCTCTCTGACAGTTCCAGGGTTGGTTCCGTGATCATGCAAAACTGCCCTTTTTTGCAGTTGCTTTTCTTAAAAAAGATAAAATAGGCTGTTCATGACAAATTTCAGGTTTTAAAATATCTGTCCTGCTCTAGTCCATTCTTCCAAATTTTCTTTTTTTGTTAAGTTTTTTTTATTTTATATTGCTTATACATATCAGTGTGGGAACAGTGTGATACCTGGTATCATACATTTTAGGACAGATAAACATCATGTTGTTACTCATAGTTATTACATATTATTTTCATTGTTTCATGTTGTTTAAACATATCTAATACTACCACCATTCAGTTTCTAAATCTCCCTCTTATTATTACATATATCTTTTTATATTAAAATATGTATATTGTTGTTCTCTTATTTCTATTCTTTCTTATTTTTCCCATTAGTTCACTTAAACATAAATAACATTTTTTTTCATCATTATTTATTATCTATCCCCTGTCTTAAATTTAATATTTTAAAAATTACTCATTTTTCCACCATGCTTTCAATATCCCAAATATCTTCCAAATTTTCTTAAAGGTTAGGAAAATATTGGTGGATTAGAAATTTCCACTCAAAAAGCCAGTTAAAATGGAACTGATCTGCCCCATATTGGGAGTGGCATGCTTAGTATTGGGTGGGCTTTACCCTCACTTTACCATTAAGTATGTAAGGGGAAGAATCAGGATTGAGAGGGAATAAGGCATAATATGATTAATTTTCACTTCATTTCAAGCTTCCTCTCACATCTTTTTAAAAGGAATCTTCTGCTGATATTTTGTCAATATGCTCTTTTCTTTTTTTTCCCCCATTAATTAAATGATTGCCTGGAGGAAGAAGTAGAAAATGAATCAGCTGAATGACTTCTAAAAATGGTGGATTCTACCCAGTAATCCAGTTGAAGGTTAGAATTCATAAAGATGCAGAAAATAAAGTTTCACACGCTAAAACGCTGTTTCTCAACCTTGATAATTTGAAGACGTGTGGACTTCAAGTCCCAGAATTCCCCAGCCAACTTGGAGATGGTGGGTATTGGAAGTCCACCCAACCTCTCTATGGTTAAGAGTTCCTGAAGATACAAGATACAACAACAAAGTTGTACACATTAAGGCTGTGTTTTTCAAGCTTGGCAACTTGAAGCCAGCATGAGGAATTCTGGGAGTTGAACTCATCTTCAAGCTGCCAAGATTGAAAAACATTGCTGTGAGGAGGAGATGATGAGTTCATCATTCCCAGGACAGTCAATTCTGGGAAGTTATGAATTCATTTTAAACCACTTTGGGGGGATGTTTCGTGGCTTTGACAGCCCTCAAATTTTTTAGCAGCTGTGTCAATAGGGACAGAGGGAGGGTAACATATATGATGTGTGGAGAAAGGAAATGACAGGTGTGTGGCAACAGGCCATATGTGTATGTCTGGGTGTGTTGAGATTAGTAAGTAGATGTTCCTCTATGATGCCCCCATCTCCATTTCTTCTTGGATTTCTGCCATATCCAGTATAAAGCCTCTGGCTATGTTATTGCTATTTTTCCAAGAATTTTTCTTGCTGTATATATGAGATGCTTAATTTGCCCACCTATCCCCAAGAGGAATGGAGGTATTTAAATATGATGAAGGCACCATCAGAACTTAAATGACATCTCCCAGTGGTTTCAAATGAGAAAGTTCCTGTTTGCATGCACTTCATTTTCTTCTCTCCTATCCCTTAACCTTAAAATCTAGACTCTTCCCAAGTCCTCCAACATTCCCAGTCATTTAAATCAGTGTTTCTTAACGTCAACAACTTTAAGATGGGTGGACTTCAACTGCCAGAATTCCCTAGCCACCAAATCTGTAAGCACCAATGGGTTTATTTAGGAAAGAGAGAAAGGGATGGGAAGGAGGAAAGTTGCAGAGAAAAAGAAGTGTGCAGGTGAAGTTAACTTTTTTTTAAAGTGACATAATTTTTACTTAATGGGATATTAAATATGCTCTTTTAGGATTCTTGATGGCCTCTAACAAAGAAGGTATGATTATAGAACAGTGTTTTTCAACTCAGCATATGGAAAAAGTGTGAACTTCAATTTCCAGAATTCCCCAGCCAGCATGCTGGCTGGGGAATTCTGGGAGTTGAAGTTCACACATCTTCAAACAGCTGAGGTTGAGAAACACTAGTTGGAAATAAGATGCTCAGCCACTGTGTCCTACTGAAAGAAGCAAGAACATTGATGACAAAAGTTAAGATTGCAAGGAAAGGAGTGAATTGGAGTGAGGATGTATGAACTTCAGAATACTCAGCCAAAGCTATTGAGTGGAGAATGCTTGGAACCATAGAGCAAGCTCTACAGATAGTCTTCGACTTAGAACCAACATATGAGCCTCAGTGGCTCAGTAGTTAAGGGTGTAGTACCGCAAGCTACTTCTGCTGCAGCCAGCTGCCTGCAGTTTGGCAGTTCAATCCTCACCAGGCTCAAGGTTGACTCAGCCTTCCATCCTTCCGAAGTGGGTAAAATGAGGATCCCAATTTTGGGGGGCAATAGGCTGACTCTGTAAACCACTTAGAGAGGGCTATAAAGCACTATAAAACAGTATATAAGTCTAAGTGCTATTGCTATTTGGGGATGAAGTTACATTACTGAGAAAACATGACCACTGCAGTATCCCAAATGGTCATGTTATCAAAATTTGGACAGCAACTGGCTCATATTTATGATGGTTGCAGTGTCCTGGGGTAAAAGGTGATCACCTTTTACGACCTTCTGACAAGCAAAAGCAATAGGGAAGTCAGATTCACTTTACAACCATGTTACTAATTTAACAACTGCAGTGATTTACTTGACAACTATGGCAGGAAAGCTCGTAATATAGGACAAAAACTTAGCAACAGAACATTTCGGTTCAGTTGTGGTTGAGGACTACCTGTATTTAGGGAGATCTAGGCAAGACAACAGAACATTTTGTCAGATAAATAGGAACAAATCCATTTAAATTCCAAGGTATGGCTTTTAAGGCTTGGTAGCAAAGAAGTCACCAAAGGAATGCAGATAGTTCTCACTTAACAGCCATTTATTTAGATCGTTCAAAGTTACAATGAGTGATTTATGACCAGTCCTTGCACTTACAATCATTGCATTGTCCTCACAGACATATGATGACAGTCCAGGCACTGGGTAAACGTTTCACATTGATGATCTCACAGCATCCAATGGTCACGTGATCGCCATTTACAAAGTCCCCAGCTAGCTTCTAACAAGTTAATAAGGTAGCTGGCAGGAGGTCATTAGTCAGGATCCTGGGATGTTTCCCTTAAGAAGCACAGGTGATTCACTTACCCGTTGCAATGGGACCGCCGCCTCTGCTATCAATAAACAGTGAGAACAATCAACCCATAGAACAGAAGTTGCCCTCGGAAGTTGTGGGAGCGCCATCACTTGAGACTTTCAAGAAGAGATTGGACTGCCATCTGTCAGAAATGGTGTAGGGTCTCCCGCTTGGGCGGGGGTAGGACTAGATGACCTACAAGGGTCCTTCCAACTCTGATTATCTGTCATCTGTTTAAACAGGGCAGACGTGCTGTTTTGCTTAATGACCGCTTTGCTTAGTTGATGAAGTTTCCTGTCCCAATTCGGGTTGTTAAGCAAGGACTACCTGTATTTTCTTAAAAGTCAGAGAGGGAAAGGAATGTGATGGATGCCAAGACAACCTTACTGAGGCCCCTGGGTGCCATATTGGGGATCCTTAATAGCATTCCAATTTGATTGGAAATAACATGATATTGCAGAAATAGATTGCCATATATCCATGAATGTCGCTGTATTTGACAAGGCAGCTGTCTTAGAACCGAACTGATCCAGTACATAATTGATTCTGACATTTACATGTGTGCTTACATGCACACAAAGATCTCTTCATGATGTGCAGAGAAGTGAGGAAGCAGACTGGAGAAAAAAAAATTCAAAGAGATGTGCTATTACAGAACAACACTAAGTTGGCTGAGGTTTCTTCTTTCGAAAGGCCAAGGGACGAGCAATTTTAAGATTGCTCCCGGATTTAAGTTGCATGGCGGTTCCTGGCTTTGGCCTCAGTTTAACGTCTCCCTTCTTTCTTTCTTTCCTTCCATCTCTGCCGAAAAGCAAAGCCTGACTCAAAATGAACGGGGGTTGGCTTGGTGCCATCTTGCAGCTGGTGTCTCGCATCTTAAGCCTGTCGTTTTTCAAATGTCAGCCAGCCAGAGAACCCAGGCGAAGGTTTGTGAGGGTGCCTCAGCCCTAGGATGGGGCGGAGAGGAGGAGGAGGGGGGGGAGATGAAAAATCACACTTGAGGGAGGAAGAGAAGGGGGGCAGAGGAGGGAAATGGTGTGGTGAGGAGGTGGAGGGGGGACTCCATGAGGCTGCAGCTGTTACCAGCAGAGGTGGCAAGGGGGGGGAGACGGTGAGGGTTGAGGGAAGTGTCAGTGAGCAGCGAGGGCTCCCTCCATCTTCTTAGCGCTCTTGTGGTCATTAAGCAAGGGTAGAACTGGAGATGGAAGAGCTAAACAGTTGCTCCTATGGTTCTTCTCCTCCTCCTGCCCTTCTGTAGTTCTGCAACCATGCTTGATATCACCCAGCACGTGTTCCAGCTGTCCCAATACAAGTGGGGCAGCCCCTTCTTTTGTGGAAATCAACCCTGTTCAAACTCTGCCCTTATTTTCTTGAGGGCAATGCCTTCGAAAGCAACCACCACAACAAAAAGACTCAGATGCAGGCGAGGTGGCCAAACATTTGCATCTGTTCCTGCAAATCTCTAGCAGCTCGGGGGGGGGGGTGTTGGGTGCGAATCGACGTCTTATCTCTTGATGGAGCAAAAAAGAGAGCGGAAAAAAATGGGGGGCGGGGAGGGGGGGTTGCGTTTCAAGGGCAGGCTGCCCTCCAGAAGTATCGGGGAGGGGCAAGAAAGCAGAAGAGGTTGAGGTACAGATTGTGGGTGTCCGGAAGGTAGAAATGGAAGACGCAGCGCCGCGTTTCGGGAGCGAGTTTCAAGTCTAAGACATAGCAAGAGAAAATGGAAAGTGGTCTAGTGCTGAGTTATAACTTCCCCACGAGCAGAATATAATAAATGTGCCAATTGCCAACGGAGGCAATTGAACTGAGGGAGGTCCAATCTGGGTCGCAAGACGGGTGAGAGTGAAGTGGAGAATGGACTCCACATGAATCGGAAGACTAAACCTCTGGTCCCAGTGATCAACCCAGATTGGATCCTGTACACAGGTCATATTCAGCAGGTTCTAGAGAACCGGTAGCAGACATTTTGAGTCATTCGGAGAATTGACAAATCCCACCTCTGGCTGGCCCCGCCCCTATCTATTCTCTGCCTCCCAGCTGATTGGCGAGGTCTTCTCTTGTCGCCCTGTACAGGAGAACAGAGCTGGAAAGCAGGTTAGTGGGGTGGGGAATGGGGATTTTACAGTATCCTTCCCCTGCCCTGCCCACCAAGCCACGCCCACAGAACCGGTAGTAAAAAAAATTGAATCCCACCATTGATCCTGCAACATTATCCCGGGACATGTATATTTGCCTTCATTTGTAGTGAACTGAAGCTGAGTGCATTAAGATGATCTACACATTTTCTGTTTGAATTTGGTAGACCCTGGGATACTTTGCTTTTTAGTGAGAATTTGAATACTAAAATAGTCTTTTAGGAAACCCTTCTTGCTCTGTTTTGTAACACTTTTCTTGCTTCAGAAGACGATGTTAAACAACAGGTAGGGAAACTCCAACAGTGTCCCAGATCCCTAGGTCTGCCCAGGGGTGGGATTCTACCAGTTTGCACCTATTTGCTAGAACCGGCTGTTAACATTCTAAGCAGTTCAGAGAACCGGTTGTTAGAAGAAATTACTGGCCTAATCCTGTAAGGAAGGCAGGAAGGAAACATTCTGGTGTTGCTTACAGAAACCGCCTCTCCGTTAACCCTTATTATGTTCTTGGCAGGACTAGACTTCCTGTCTCAGGAACTTCTCCGGAGTTTTTTTCCCCTCCTTTGCTGGTACTTTGCTTGTGTGGAGAGACCATTCAAAGTTATGATGGCACTGAAAAAAGTGACTTAGGACCATTTTTCACTTACAACTGTTGCAGCATCCCCACAGTCATGAAAGGCCAGGTGAGGAGATGCATGTCTCGATGTGAGTGATATTGAGTTGGCCACGTCCAGCCAATAACATGACCACCAAGCCACACCCACCAACTAAGCCATGCCCACAGAACCAGTTGTTAAATAATTTGAATCCCACCTCTGGGTCTACCCTTATTTTTGTGCATGAAATATTAAAGGATATGTACACAATAAGCAGAGGAATAAAGGAGGAGAAAACTAGGCCTAAACAATAGCCAGTAAAATCTGCAAAATCCATCACTAGTGGGAGCAGCAGATGTAAAGAGAGAATTTCCTGTCCTGAGGCTCCTCCTGTTTCGTGTAAAACTTCTCTTACTATTGTCCAAATTCTTCCTTTTCTGCTGGAATTATGTAAATTAGTTTGGAGATAGCCTTGAAGGAGGTTTGGAAAACATGACTGTAGACCAGAAAAAAAGACATGAGGTCAGGGAGAAACTCAAGATTGTCCCATCTTGACTTTCTTTCATACAAAAGGGATGGAGGGAGAGACAGAGAGAGAAAGCAAGAACTTTCTCAGGCTTTCAAAATATTGAAAATATACTCTATATGGGTAATTCTTGACTTACAACCCCGATTCGGATTAGAATTGCCATTGCTAAGTAAGGTAGCTGTTAATGCTTGATTTTACAACCCTTTTTGCCATGCTTGTTAAGTGAATCAGTGCAGCCATTAAGTGAATCAACAGTCATTAAGCAAATCTGGATTTCCCCATGGACTTCGCTTGTCAGAAGCTGGCTTGGAAGGTCACAAATGGAAATCACATGACCACCGGAGTCATAAATACAGGCTGATTGCCAAGTGTCTGAATTTTGATCATGTGGCCATAGGGATGCTGCAACTGTAGTAAGTTCGAGGACACTAATTTTTTCAGTATCATTGAACTCTGAACAGTCACTAAATTAATGGTTGTAAATCGAGGACTACCTGTATCAGTATTTCTAAATTTTAAGCTCTCCAATTTTAAGATGTGCAGCCTTCAACTCTAGTCGGATAATTTTGAGAACTGAAGACCTCATATCTTAAAGTTTCCAAGGTCGAGAAGAACAGCTCTAGGACAATAAAGCTCGAGATATTCATCTGACATCTGTTTTCTGACCTGATCTGTCTGAAAGGGCTGACAAACATCTTCTGTGTCTACTGAGATCTTTTCCCAAACCTTTTCCCTTGCCTCCTCTGTGGGCTAAACATACTAATTCCTTTAATGTTCCTTTTAGGTAAGGATGAGCAACTACTGCAACTTTAGGGTCTGTGGACTTCAGCTCCCAGAATTCTTGAGCCGGCCATGCTGGCACATCCTAGGAATGCTGGGAATTGGTCCACAGGCCATAAAATGGCAGTAGTTGCTCACTCTTACCTAAAAAGAACATTAAAGGAACTGGTATGTTTAGCCCACAGACGAGGCAAGGGAAAAGGTTTGGGAAAACCTTTCAGGCTTCTCATCAAGTTGGTAGCCCTGACCTGCATTTGCTCGTCTTCCCATTTCCCCCCATTTGAAGTAGGTTAGGGAGAGAGAGAGAGACAGAGACCAAGAGAGAGAGAGAGAGAGAGACAGAGAGACAGACAGAGACACAGAGAGAGACAGACAGACAGACAGAAACAAAGATAGACAGAGGCAGAGAGAAAGAGAGAGAGAGAGAGACAGAGAGAGAACAGAGACAGAGGGAGAACAGAGACAGAGGGAGAACAGAGACAGAGAGACAGAGAGAAACTGCCCTCAAATGAACTTCACCATGGGACAACTCAACAATTCAATTTGATTATTTAAGATAACTAAAAAATGATTTTATTTTTT
The DNA here is from genome assembly GCA_004320025.1 of Laticauda laticaudata. Taxonomy (NCBI): domain Eukaryota; kingdom Metazoa; phylum Chordata; class Lepidosauria; order Squamata; family Elapidae; genus Laticauda; species Laticauda laticaudata. Next base: position 231,600 of record BHFT01019028.1, read on the forward strand.
GTCATTCACATTTCATTTTGTCCCTCCTTTTGCATCCTTTGTTTAATGATTCTATTCCACCATTTCCCCCCAAAAAAATTAGTATACCTCTTATCCTGCAGAGAGTTGGCCCACAGCAAGTTGGCCATGGCGAGTTGTCCTGCAGTGAGTTGGCCGTGGCTTGTTGGCCATAGCGAGTTGTCCTAGATCTGCCCTGGTCTCCAACTGCAGCTACAGAAGAAAGTCACAGAGGATGTCCCTTGTGCGGGATGATAGTCCCGATGAAGAGGACTGTTTATTTAAAATGGGTGAAACGACACATCATCAGTAGCCAAAAAAGTCATTGAAGAAGAGCTGGATCCTTACCTAGCAGAAATGGCATAAGAACTGTGGGTGAAAACATTTTTCAGCCCCACAATGAATGAATCTGTCCAGTGGTGGGATTCAAACATTTTTATGACTGGTTCTGTGGGCGTGGCTTGGTGGGCATGGTGTGGCTTGGTGGGTGTGGCACCCCCTGCAAAATCCCCATTCCCTCCCCACCCCACTAACCTGCTTTCCAGTTCCATTCTCCTGCGCAGGGCAACAAAAGAAGACCCAGCTGATCATCTGGGACTCGGGAGGGAGAGAAGAAATGGGGTTGGGGCCGGTCAGAGGTGGTTCTCCAAACTACTCAGAATTTCTGCTACTGGTTCTCCAGAACTGGTCAGAACCTGCTGAATAACCACCTCTGAATCTGTCCTTATTCCGAGGCAGATTATTCTCTCATTCTTTTGCCGATCAATCACGGGTAGACATCATTTCTTTCTCATGAGGCTTAATTTCAACATTTGGTTCAGACAGCATTTGATCACTGACATGTGATATTCTTCAATGTAGCAATTAACAGGAACACACAGTGACACACAACAACAGCCTCCAGTATTAGCATTACAGAAACAGGAATAAAAATACGTTAAAAATCATCAGGCGATGAACTATCAAATCACCTTACATAAGGTATAAAGGAAATGAACTTCCATATTTGTCAGTTTGCAGGACCTGATAATACAAATGACCAAGCCATTCGATCGCATTTTAGCAAGGCTTTTAAAATAAATGTGAAAAAGGACCAACATAGATTTCAAAGTAGAGATTTTACCTTTCCTTTCTGAGTACCGGTAGTCCTCCATGTACAACTATTTCTTTTGGGACCATTTCAAAGTTACGAAACCAGTGAAAAAAATGCACTTATAACCAGTCCTCGCGCTTACAACCATCGCAGCTCCCTACTGTCACCTGACCAAAATTTGGGTGCTTGGCAATTGTCATGTGATCCCTGGAGTCATGTTATCATCCTTTGCAACCTTCCCAGCCAGTTTCCAACAAGCAAAGTCAATAGGCAGGTACCTAGACTCACTTAACAACTTCGTGATTCACTTAACAAGTGCAGCAAAAAAAAAAGGTTATAAATTCAGGCACCGTTCACTTAACCACCACCTTGTTTAGCGATGGGAGTTCTGGCTCCAATTGTGGTCGTAATTCGAGGACTACCTGCATTTGTTTCAGTTCAGTTACAACTCCCAATTTGTGAGCAAGACAAGGAAGAAGGTCTGGCCCTTTTCTCCAGCAACATCCTGACCTGCTTCTTCTTTCTTTTCGGGTAAAAATGAACCTACTGTAAAATGGGCTAGCCACACCTAAATTTAGAGATAGCCCTGTGCCGTTGGTCCCCTCACCCACCTCCCCATGATTCCCTGAAACAGCAGAGAAGCGAAACAGTTTGGGGGGGGGTAGAAGTTGTCTTTGCCACCTGCAAAGGGCTGTGGGATTTCTAATTACAGCCAGCCCATCTTTGCCCACAAGGAGAATGTTGTTTCCATTCTGGGCTAACCACAACATTACCTCTCTGCTCTTTGCCTTCAGCAGAGTACGAGTTCTCCTACCACCACCTCCCCGGCTCTTTGAAACACAAAGCCTGCAAACGTGCACCTCTTGTCTTCTGAGACCAAAAGGGCCTACGTTGGACTTGGGGATGGAGGATGAGTTACATTTTGAATGGTAGGGAAGGAAGGAAGGAAGGAAGGAAGGAAGGAAGGAAGGAAGGAAGGAAGGAAGGAAGGAAGGAAGGAAGGAAAAAGTCACTCTGAATGTCAACAAGGACTTGCAAAATATTTTCCCCTCAAGCATATGTACAGGCCGCTTTCCTCTCTGCCAAAACTACAGGTCTGGAATTAGGCAGCTGAGCTTGTCCAGGTTTCAAAAACCTTTGACTATAAGTCACAGCTGCCATTGTGCAGGGCAGCATTCCCCATTGATCAGTGCAAATTTTGGTCAGATTCAAATGGGTCATCCTTGGCCAAGGGAATTAGGAAAAAAGGGGCATTGCCAGGGTTGGACATTTTACTGACCATTTCAGCCTGGCATTCTAGCAGGACATAGAAAGAATGAATTTGCTTTGGTGGATGTCCCTTCACAAATCCATCAATGTCAGGAAGAAGGCTTGTGAGATTCAGGTACCAATCTTCACACAGCTGTGTGAGGGGGATTTAGGATTAGTATAGTTTTTTTCAGCTTGAGCAGCCTTGTTTGCTATGGAGGAAGGTGCCTACTTCTAAACTGCCTTGAGCTCTCCAAGATTTTTTTTAATTTAACTCTTTGTTTGTTTATTTAATTTATTTTCCACTCAGCTAATACCCAATGATTCTGTACAAAAGCTGTACAAAAGAGATGGTACGCCTCCATCAAAGAAAGGGACCGAGTTACTTGGCATTAAATTCAGGGGGTTTTCTGGAGAAACATTTAAAGTAAACAATGGGGACAGAGAGTTAATTAATGCAGAACATTCCTGTCCCCAGCAATCTAAACCTAATAGGATTGTCAGTACTTGTAACATACAGTAGATGTTTGTGCAGGTACGACTATCAACCTTGCCGTCAAGGAAAATCAAGCTTTTGATAACGTGCACCATACCGTATGCCCTAATCAAACAGGTGGTAAGAAAGTAGGGGAAGTCAAGACACGAAACAGGTTATTTAGGGGACTCAAATGTCTATACACATAAAGTATGACTCTGGGTGGCTTTCAAAACATCCATTATAAAGCAACAGATAAAACATTAACTATCATAGAGACAAGATGGTAAAGAAGGGAACTGGATGTGGGTGAGGAAGGGGGGAAATGGCACTGAACTCAATTAGCCAACCACCTCCAGAATGAAGCTCCCCAATTGGGTCCCCAAGCTACCTGACAGAGCCAGTTCTCCAGGCTCATGCAGAAGGTCAGGAAGGTGGAGGCCGATCTCACTCCTGGGGGAAAGATAACGAATGGAATGGAATGGAATGGAATGGAATAGAATAGAATAGAATAGAATAGAATAGAATAGAACTTTATTGTCACTTTAAATGTAAGCTAATCAGCATACATTAAAATGAAATGTTGTTGGATTCCGCTCTCAAAAGATAACCATTATGCAAGGCCATCTTAACAGCATTATGGGCCCTGGGCAAAGCAGTGTACTGGGGCCCTTAGGACAACTACTAACAGAATAAAAATGTAAATGGTCAATAAAATTAAACATAATTTGCATAATATATGTATAATATATGATATAAGGTACACTGAAGGGTTAACATACACGGATTAGTTTGGGGCCCCTATGCTTGTGGGGCCCATGGACAAGTGCCCATCAGGCCCATGCGTTAAGATAGCCCTGCCATTATACATATACCAAAACACACACACACACCAGTGGTGGGATTCAGAGTTTTTTCTACCAGTTCTGTGGGCCTGGCATGGTGGGTGTGGAAGGGAAAGGATATTGTAAAATCTCCATTCCCACCCACTCCTGGGGAAAGGTTACCATTGGTTCTCTGAATTACTCAAAATTTATGCTACCGGTTCTCCAGAACTGGTCAGAACCTGCTGAATACCACTACCACCCTCTCTCTCTCACACACAGACACAGAGGGGTCCTGTCTCTTAGGAACAGTTTTGTCCAGCACAGTGGCCTTCAAATGGATTGCTCTCAACCCACCATCCACCCATTTTAATATTAGATCTGTGTTTCCCCATCTTGGGAACTTTAACAAGTATGAATTTCAATTCCCAAGCCAGTATGTATTCTGGCAAAATTCTGGGAGTTGAAATTCACACATCTTAAAATTCACAAGGTTGGGAAACAATGGATTGGATTAAAATGAAGTTGGGTTGTGTGTGGCCCATCTGGAATTCTTACCTATCAAACAGTAGCAACCAGTACAAAGGAAGTTCAAAGTTCTAGCAATTTGGGGAGATTTTGCACCCATTGATTTCCCCCCCTAAAAATGTTTTTGTATATATGTAAATTTGGGGACTCTCCCAAGCCTGTGGCCACCTTTTTCTTGTGTGCAGGTGGTGCCATGTTCCCACCCTGTACAATTAATGTCACCAGCTAAACATTAGAATGAGAAAAAATGAATTTATTTTACCTTGTGGTTATGTAACAACTGCTGGATGGCTTTCGTCAGCCATTATCTCTTAGCCTAACTCACCTCACAGAGTTGTTATTTTGGGGAAAATAGGAGGAGGGAGGAATATTAGAAATATTTGCCACCTGTGTTATTTTTTAAAAAAATAATAAAACTGGGATATAAACAAATAGTAATAAAAGTTTGGTTTTTACAACTCACCAGGCATCATGTTGTGCATTATTGAAACCTACGCCAAGGATGTAAGGGATGTGGAATTGTAGTTAGTATGTTAGATTTTGCAATGCAGATAGTCCTTGATTTGCAACTGGTTGGCTTAATGACTGTGTGAAGTTAACAGTGGACTTACCTGGAAACTAATGAACAGATTTGAGATTTCAATGGTTGGGCAAACACACCCCATGGTCATATGACCAAATTTTGGGCAACCAGTTTGCATTTACAGACATTTCTCACCGTGACTGTCTGATGGTGGTTTTTGCCGAAAACCAGCATTTGCTTCCAGTTTTCAGCAAAACCATCCCCATAGTGAACCACTGGTATGCTTAACAACTATGTCATGACTGACAACTGTGATGGGCATCAATCCAAAGCTCATGTTTCCGAGGGGCAACCATCACCACAGGACCAAGTGCAGATCCATCACAATGTTTGTGAAGTTGAAGAAGAAGGGTTTTGTTGTTGTTTTTTTTGCAAAAGCTGGCAACCAGAGCCAACTCTCCCGGCAAGTCCAAGTTTGAAGGGGTAGAGTGTATTTCTGTTGTGTGATAACAATCTTAGGGGTTTCTCTCTTTTTTCTTTTCAATTTTCCATTGAGAGGGCAATCCCCCACTCGCTACGATCATACAGCAAAGTATAAAAGGTTTCCTGGGTCTGTAGGCGGATGCTATATACAGCCTCCCAGCAGAAAGGGGAGCGCCACCTGAAACTAACACTGAAGGGTTTCCTTCCCTGTTCTTTTAAAGAGAGAGAAACTTGCTAACCAGACAAGGGTAAGGCTTCCCCATTGCCTCCAATCATCATTGAGGTTTTCGACGCTCACCCTTAAGTACCAAAAGAAGCACCAAAATGCAGTACTTTCAAAGGGAAAGGTAATTTTGGAGGAAGGTTTGGGGAAAAACATGCTATTCTTTGATTGTAAGGTAGCCCAGCTATGGGTGTGTATAAACGTCAGTGCAGAAGTATCTGTCAACTTGCTACTCCATGGTTTCTTTCACTTTGGTTATGATCCAAGGCAGAAACCTTTTATTTTGGAATGAATAAAAGAATAACAGAGTTGGAAAGGACCTTGGAGGTTCTTCTAGTCCCGTGATGGCAAACCTATGGCATGTGTGCCAGAAGTGACATGCACAGCTATATCTCCAGGCATGCCAGCCATCACCCATTGCTCTTTCAGTTTCCAATGCATGCCAACTAGCTGGTCTTTGCATGCATGGGAACGCCGTAACAGAAACAGCAGCTCCTGGAGCACACATGCCTGCTGGTCACCTAGTCTTCTGGTTTCTAACACGCATGTGTGCACAAAGACCAGCTGGCTGGTGCACGTGTTTCAGCACTCGGTGTTTTTTTGGCGCACGCATGCTCTTGTTTCAGCACTCGGTGTTGAAAAGGTTAACCACCACTGCTCTCGTCCAACCCTCCACTCAAGCAAGAGACCCTATCCTATTTCAGACAAATGGTTATCCAATTTCTTCTTAAAAGCCTTCAGTGATGGAGCACCCACAATTTCTGGAGTCAAGCCCTTCCACTAATTGTTTTCACTGTCGGGAAATTTCTCCTTAGTTCTAGGCTGTTTCTCTCCTTGACTGGTTTCCATCCATTGTTTCTTGTTTCGCCTTTTGGTACTTTGGAAAAACCCCTCTTCTTTGTGGCAGGCACTCAAATATTGGATCACTGCTATCATGTCCTTGTCCTCCTTTTCACTAGACTAGACAAACCTAATTCCCACAACCTTTCTTCATATTTTTTTGCCTCCAGTCCCCTTATCATCTTTGTTGCTCTTTTGTGCACTCTTTCCAGAGTCTCAACATCTTTTGTTATATCGTGGTGACCAAACTGGATGCAATATTCCAAGTGTAATCATACCAAGACATTACAAAGGGGTACTAACACTTCTCATAATCTTAGATACAGATACAGATTAATAGAGTTGAAAGGGACCTTGTAGGTCATCTAGTCCAACCTCCTGCCCAAGCAGATTTGAATCGTTTTTGACAGATGGCAGTCTAGTCTCTTCTTGAAAGCCTCCAGTGATGAAGCTCCCACAACTTTGGAGGGCAAATTATTTCACTGATTAATTGTTCTAAATGTCAGGAAGTTTCTCCTTATTTCCAGGTTGGATCTCTCCTTGATCGGTTTCCACCCATTATTCCTTGTCTGGCCTTCAGGTGCTTTAAAAAATAGTTTGACCCCCCTCAAATATTGGAACACTGCTATCCTGTCTCCCTGAGACTCCAGAGAGAATTATGAAATTGTTGCCATCCGCATTTCTTTGTGGATTTCTTCCCAGTTAATTAGTCTTGTCTCCATTGGCTAACAGGCACATTTTATATGGACTATTGTGCTATTTACATAATTGCAATACAAATAGACTTTACTTACTTTGCTTCAAGTAACTGGGAACCGTGTTTAAGTGTCAAGATTTTCCTTCAATCAAGAGGTCTGAAGTTAAATTCTGTTGCATCTTAAGCTACAGGAGAATTTTTTTTGTAACAAGAGATGGAAAAGGCTCTGACTGAAATGGCAGAAAGCAGCTGCCATTTAAACAAACAATGCAGGCTAAGTGTCTAGTTCATTTGGGAGCCTTTTTTTCTACACTTGGAACAGGCTTTGTTAACAGTTAATGCTAATATCAGTTTGGATTCTGATCCAGAATAAAAAAATACAAGAGAAAGTCATTCTTAGCTGATGACAAACTAAACAGGGTTAGATCTAGCTAGTCCTTGGGAAATCTTCAGGAAATCCAGGGCTGTGAAATTAGATTGGTAAAGGAGTGTCAAACTCAAGGCCCGCAGGCTGGATCAGGTCCACAGGGTGCTTAGATCTGGCCCATGGGGCTGCCCTGTTTCCAGAGGTGGTATTCAGCCAGTTCTGGAGATCCGGTAGCAGACATTTTGAGTAGTTCGGAGAACCGGCAAATCCCACCTCTGACTGGCCCCGCCCCCATCTATTCTCTGCCTCCCGAGTCCCAGCTGATTGGCTGGGTCTTCTTTTGTTGCCCTGCACAGGAAAATGGAGCTGGAAAGAAGGTTAGTGGGGTGGGGAGGGAATAGGGATTTTACAGTATCCTTTCCCTGACACACCCATCAAGCCTTGCCCACCAAGCCACACCCACAGAACCAGTAGTAAAAAATTTTGAAGCCCACCACTGAGACCATGGTGCCTCTGCCAGCGAAAATGGAGCTCAGGAGGACCATGAGTGGCCTGGCTGAGCTCCATTTTCAGCTGCAATGCCCTCCTGCAGCCCTCTGCCAGCAAAAATGGAGCTCAGGAGGGTCGTGCACAGTGCCCCCAAGCTTCGTTTTTGCCTGCGACGGCCTCCTGCAACCCTCTGCCAGTGAAAAATGGAGCTTGGGAGGGCCATCCTCCCCAGCTCTGTTTTTACTGGCAGAGTGCTTGGGCCGCCACAGGCGCTCCCAACATGAGTGGTGTTGATCTGGCGATGCCCACCAACCCTCCCCCCCCCGAGGTCAAACACATCCCTGATGCGGCCCTCGATGAAATCGAGCTTGACAGCCCTGGATTGGAAAGTCAAAAATAAACAAGACAACTTCTTGGTTTGTCTAAGAAAACTACAGGTACTCCTCAACTTAATAGTTCATTTAGTGACTGTTTGAAGTTACAATAGCATTGAAAAAACTGATTTTGCACTTACGACCATTGCAGCATGATCACCTAATCAAAATTTGGATGCTTGGCAATGATTCATGCTGCCATGTCCCACGTCGTGCGATTATCTTTTTGTCATCTTCTGACAAGCAAAGTCAATGGGAATTCACTTAATAACCATGTTACTAACTTAACAATTGTGGTAATTCATTTAACAATAGTGGCAAGAAACAGCAATTTTGAGCTCAGTCGTGGTCATAAGTCATGGACCACCTGTACATAAATATGGACATGTAGTCACCAGGCGTCAAGCTTGACCTGAGGGGATATATTTCATTTTTGCTTTTTAATCTGGCACAGCAAAGTATTTAACTATCAATTATTTTCTGCATTTGCAGAAAACAGAAAATTATACAGTGACTCACAACCATTTGCTCTGCAACTGTTTGAACTTGCAATGGCACTAAAATGTGACTTACAACTAATCCTCACACTTAATAGCCCTCACAGCATTCCCAGTGGTCACATGATCAGAATTTGGATGCTCCACAATTGGCATGTATTTACGACAGTTGCAGTGTCTCGGGGTTATGTGATTACTATGAGCCGCGGTGGCGCAGTGGTTAGAGTGCAGGACTGCAGGCCGCTTCCGCTGACTGCCAGTTGCCTGCAATTTGGCAGTTTGAATCTCACCAGGCTCAAGGAGGACTCAGCCTTCCATCCTTCCGAGATCGTAAAGTGAAGACCCAGATTGTTGGGGGCAACAAGCTGGCTCTGTAAAACCGCTTAGAGAAGGGGTTGCCAACCTTCTGGACCTCAGGGACCACCAAACTTATAATTTTAAATCCCAGGAACCACTAACCAGTTCTGTGGGCATAGCTGAATTTGTGGGTGTGGCTTGGTGGTCATGTGACTGGCTGGGCATGGCTTGTATATAAATATTATAAATATTTATTATAGCCGCTATTAATAAGCAATCCAATTAATACTAGAAACAAAATAACATTATAAATTGTAAAGATACAAGCAACTAAGGTTATATCTAAATGAAGAGGATATGTACTAGGATAGTTTATTAATTGGTTAGTAGGGCATATAGTGATACAGTCTTAGAAATAATGTTGACATTGTGTGGAATTAGTGTTTTACAGGCCTGTCAATATAGCTGACGGATGCAAAAAGTATAAAAGGGACACATCGACAGAAAAATTTTCCATCCTGTTTCCGCTCTCAAAATCAGGGACAACAAACGGAAAGATAACCGATGGGGAAAGGACATAGCTAGATGGTAATGCGTATGTCACAGAAGCCTATGCGGATGAATGTGGAAGCGGATTGGCTTCCGTGGAGCACAGCGAAGCGGACGCGTAGGGAAGGAGCGGATGCCGTAATGTCGACGATGACACGGATATAAAGGATTGCGCTCGCAGCAGCGTCACCATCAGAGGAAGATCTGCTGCCGACACATCTCCACCACAACCATGGGAAGAAGAGTGAAGCCTTTGGCGTACCGCCAGCCCTGCCAAAAGACAGGGCACCATCCACCCCTGGCCCTGACGCTTCTGCTGGTGCTTCTGCTCTTGGGCTGACTCTGCTGCTTGCTGCGGCTTCTACCTGTGCTGTCTTTCTGGTGCTGCGGGCATTCTGTTGGGATTACTCCTGCTGCGCTGCTCCATGGCTGCTGTCTCTGCTGGCTTACTCTGCTTGTGCTGCCTCCTGGTGCCTGCTGCGTCTGCTGTAACTCTGGTGCTCTGGCTGCTTGCGTGCTTGCTGGTCTCGCTGGTCCATTGCTGTGCGCTTTTGCTCTCTGTTTGTTGTCATGCTCGCGTGCTGGTGTGTGCGTGAGCAAGCCTTAGAAACCTCAAAGCCCCTCTGATGAGGCCCAAGAAGGCAATACGCGAGAACGGAAGGAGAGTACCAATACTCCATCGAAGAGGGAACATTGAGGATGAGGCTGCTTCAAATGGCTGACAGCTGGAGAACGATACTCTTCGCGCGTAGTGAACAGGCTCTATTCAACACTAAGAGGAAGCAAGCAGGCCTTGGAGAGAACACTGAGCACGCTGCGGCCTACACTCTTTGGAGGTTCCTCCACGCGTCGGTCGGAAGCATAATCACACCTTGCTCGGGAACACGCACCTCAAGAACTCGTGCCACGCCTCGTCAAGTCTAATCAGCCGACCGGGAACACTAACGCTGATCCAGGCAAGACCTTCCTTTAAGGTGAGATCCGCCACCTATATGGAGAGCCCTTTCTTACCCTCTCTTCTTAGCAGCTCACTAGGAACAGGTCCTCTTCTGCACAGTCAGCTCTGTGCCAGACAGTTATCTGGAGTTCCCTTGATGAGAGACCCCCGACAGCTGCATCCCTGTACGGAGCGGTGACCCCTACGCCAGTGGGAGCAAGGAGAAGCCGCATGCCACCAAGACGATAACCCACAGCCCACTACCCCAGCTCCACTCCAGCAGAAAATCAGCAGAGAGCACAGACCGGCAGGGACAGAGCTCCACACCGTCCTAGCTGGAATCAGGCGACCAATGCAAAGAGCAGCTATAATCTCCTCTCCTCAGCTGGTACACACCGATGCATAGCATCTCAACCAACCACAAGCCATTCCCTCACCTACGTCAACCAGACCCTCCATGAACATATCCCAAATCAACGTACAGGGTAACGAGAGGATGCATCAGTTGCTGCCCACAATCCCTCAGGCGTCCAGTATGAACCGCTCGCCCATCCAGGCTCGACCCTCCAGTCGCCCGTCGTTGCTCCTCCACCCCAGGTGATGTCCAAGCCCTCCAAGTTCTTCTTCAGAGGCCCTCTCCTACCAAGTCTACGGTTACCGGAGGTATCCTAGCAGGCACAGCACCGTTTCCGAGTCCCCAGCACCAGCGATTCAATCTACACCACCCAAATGCCAGCGACGACCACCGACGATGCCACCCCCTACCCACGAATGCTCATCCCACCCCAACAATGATCCACCACCCCACAGATCACCCAACCCCACAGCATAGCACCCACGCCTCACCTTGACTCAGCTCAGATCCGGACAAGTCCCACTATCACTCCTTCTTCTCTCCACCCCATCAGCCAAGCCGGACCTAAGAACATTCCCTGTATCATCTTCTCCGGTCTTGACCTGGACACCACCATTCCTGGAGCGAAGGGTGTCTCAACTATTCACAGAACTGCCGCCAAGTACACCTCTCTGAGAGCTTCCTCCAACTGCCCATCCCCTTTGTTGTCCTCTCAAGCTGAGGCCGAGCACTCCCCCCCTTAATGCGCCTCAGACAAGCACTCCAGCCACTGCCACCTCCCACAGCATGTGACCCTCACCCTAGACCATCGCATGCTCCAGAGTGACTTGAAGAGAGTGCAGAGCTGGGTTTTAACCCTGTGACGTTATCTGTGCTGGGACACTTTTCTTGTTCAATATTTCTTTTACAGTTGTCTATCTTATAAGTTTATCTTTGCTTCACACAACTCTGTTGATTCTTCTTAGTTAATAAAGTTTGTGGAACTTTTAAAAATGTTTAAGTCCTTTTGCATGCTTGTGGCGATGTGGTAAGTATACGTGCAATGCTGCAGATACCTTAGGAATGCGAAATAGCTGTGTATAGGCAGGATACCATGATGGTATGCAGCAGATACCTATGTGGGTGGTAATAGCTGCTGGGCTTATGGCTAAGGATAGCATGGATTAGATAATACCTTCCAAGTGCAAGCATAGTGAGCGTTGTATGATCCACCTCTCCCAGGTGCCACACCTATTGCCCATTTCATATCAATCACCAAGTAATCCCTTTACATCAACACATTCAACATAACAACACGTTTATTAAATGCCCTGTTTCAGGGCCATCTCAAATATCATGCACAATATCTCCATCAGCAGTGATGAGACAGGCCTGACAGGCAAGGCATCTATTTAAGCGCATCTACGACAATCCCTGTTTGCCACATCCACCTGTCCTCAGCTGGGCAGACTGCCCACCGATGTTTCCAGGCGTGCCGCTGACTAGCTCCTTCCCTTCACATGACAGCTCTCAGTCATGATGGCCTATGCACAATTCCACCAGTACTCTATCACAGCTTTCACCTTGCCTCCTATTCACCAGGCCCATGTCCGCATTCCTTGCTGCAGTGGTCCACAAGACTCCTGTTCACTGCAAACAGTGTGGTTCGTGGCTGCCATGAGATGTAGCAGGACTTCAGATCAAATGCTTCGACAATTCCTCACTCTTGGGCACATGTGCCATCGAGTGGTGAGACCAAATACCTGGAACTCGTTGCCCAGGATTACAAAGGCCGTTCTCCACACCCACCTCTACCCTGTGACAAGCCCTAAGCTAGGTTTGAAGCATCCCTCTCATTCACGCTGTGCAGCCATCATTGTAAGTCGTAAGGCTCACCTGATTGCT
>BHFT01019034.1:0-25533 GCA_004320025.1 Laticauda laticaudata
TTTTTATAGGAAATGTCGGTTTTCCACAAGGTGTCCTTCCACATACTCTAGGCATACTCCAGACATCCTAAATATCCGAGATACGTCCTAGATACAAACGTTTTACCCATTTTAATGCTTTATATACGAGATGTATCCACTTACATCCTTTCTATTTCCATGCTACTCACGCTGTGTGGACGTTCCATGTACCTTTCGCTTCCTCCCTCTTTCCGTTTTCAGCTGCAACGGATGTGAGTTGCGAGGATGTCCAGAGGATGCTGAGAGGATACAGCGGACGTTTAATCGATGACAACGGACATAGAACGTTTGTTGCCTGTATGTGTCACGGATGTACAACGTACGCAGTGGAAAGTTCATCCGCTCAAAAAGTTTTGTGCAGCTCAAAACTTCTTGCGCGGATGAAATCTCAGTTGGACGGATGCTCGACGGATAGAGCGTATGAAACACGTATGCAGTGAGTACACAAAGGAGGCATTGCATTTTCCAATGGATGGCAAGCTTTTTTGTCCGTTTTACATCCTCTTTACATCCGTTGGTGCAGTGGGACATGGGCTTAAATGAACAGCACACAACTAGTTTTCATTTGACAGTCTAAAAAACAAATACATCTTGAGAATTGTTACCTCACAAACAGTTTTTTTAGTTCTTGCTAACCAATTATTGCATATGGCTATTGAAAAGAAAAGAGAAACCTTGACTGATCTTCCATTTATGGGGCTTTGTCTGTTACTGTTTCAGGCAGATGACAAGCTAGATTTGTAGTTTGTAGTTAAATAAAATAATGACACAGAATTATTGATACTTAAAATGGTTTTTAAAAGGTTTCAATGGTTTTGGTTTTTAAAAAATCAAATTCTATATTTCATTGTTATTGGCATATAGGTAATCATCATTTAATTATTTTAATTGTCACTGCAAAATTCATCATTAAGCAGCTAGTCATGAATGATAAAAAGTCTGACCACTCTACTTTGCAATGACCTTTCTGGAAATTCTGTTTAACATTATTAAGTGAGGATAACATGGGTCATTAAATGAGGGCCTCATATAATTGTGTCTTCCTGCAACATCCCTTTTGACTTTGTTTTTGAATGATAATAGGGAAGTTTGCAAATCATGACTGCAGGATGCTCTGATGGCCATAAATATGAAGAGCAATCAATCATTCAGCACCATGATAAGTTAGAAAAGTCACTGAATGAGTGGTTGTTAAATGAGGACTACCTGCATTTTAATCCTAATTAAATACCTAATGTCACTATTGTAAAGGCCGTGTCACACTGCACCAACGGATGCAAAGAGAAAGTAAAACGGACAAAAAAGCTTGCCATCCCGTTCGAAAACGTACTCGCTGCCTCCGTTTTGCTTCCTCTCTATCCATCAAGCATCCGTTTATTACGTTTCATCCGCTCCAAAAGTTTTGGGCTGCCTAAAACTTTTGCGTGGAAATGTACCAATTCCTCCGTTCTGCATCTGCTACGCATCTGCTACGCATCTGCTATATTCCGCTAGGTGTGCGCCGCGCATCCGCGCACTCGCATCCGCCACGGCCCGGATTACAGGGAAGAAGCGGAACGGACGCAGAACGGATGCAGAACGGATGCAGAACAGATGCAGCACGGAAACAAAGCGTTTAAAATGGAAAAAATCGTTCGCAGAGAGGGGACCTATCTCGGATATTAAGGATGCCTAGAGGATGCCTAGAGGATGCCTAGAGGATGCAAAGGGACACCTTATACCACCTATAAAAAGGGGGGCAACTTGTCTGCATCTCACTTTCAGACCAGCAGCCCAGCTGTGCAGACCTTCTGCAGCCTTCATCTGTCTCTTCCTCTCCACAAGCATCCACGTTATGTCCACCGTGGATTGCGACAAAATCCTTTCTGCAGCCAACATCCTTCTGCAACACTGCGAAAGCCACTCTACAGTCTCTTGAGCAGTACTACGGGATGAAAAGGAGCACCCAAAAAAAAGTCTGGCTCTAAAGATGTTTGCCAGAAGAGCACAGTACGTATTTTAGCGACAAGTTGATGGTGGAGCTCACGAGCGAAGACCCTCGGCGTTCCAGAACTTCATGAATATGCCTCCAGCCATGTTTGATGAACTTGTGCAGGCGCCTGACACTCAGGTTGACAAAGACAAACACCAACTTCCCGACCAGCCTGGAACCTGGGCTCAAGTGACACTCAACTCTGCGCCACCTGGCCTCCAGGGACCACCTACAGGAGCATTCAGCACGGCTGGAGGGTGCCGCCAGCACCATCAGCTTTGTTGTCAGAGAAGTTGGTGCAGGCCATCATCGAAGAAACACAAGGAGGAGTCCTCCAGTACCCTTCCACTGAATAAGGATGGAAGAATGTTGCAGAGCAGAGTATCAGAAGTGGAACTTCCCCCACACCGTTGGAGCCATAGATGGGAAGCACGTGACCTGCCAAGCTCCAGCCAACTCGGGGTCCACTTATCACAACTCCAAGGGCTTCTTCAGCATCATCCTCTTCGCCATCGTCGATGCTGACTAACAGATTCATGTACATCGATGCTTCAGGCAACGCTCAATCTTAGATCAGCCCAGTATAACAAGCCAGTCACCTCAAGGAGGGGCTGAAGAAAAGCAACCTCATGGTGGGCTTCCTCAGATCCAGAACCCGCTGCCCAACGACACGCAAGATGTGCCCTACTTCATTATGGGGGATGACGCCCTTCTCCCTAACAAACTTACCTCATGAAGGCCTACATTCTCTAAATCCTCACCTGTGAAGGGAGGATCTTTAACTGCAGGCTGTCCAGGGCAAGAGCGGTGGTGGAGAACACCTTTTGGCATCTTGCCCACAGGTTCCAGTACTTATAGCCAAAGGCAGATTGCCCGAGACCATAGAGGAGATCGTGCTGGAAGCTCTGCTGCAATCCCGTGCACAATCTCATGCGCACCGCTACCCGGTCTTGCCAAGAACAGGCTTGTGGACTCCAGCAAGGCAATGGGAGCATGAGCCTGCGTGGAATGGAGGCAAGGGCGAAACCTTATAAGACACTGAGGGGGTGCAAGGGCGCCAACAGAGCCTGCACGTAGGCTAAGAAGCAGCCAACCTCCTGAAACACTGGTGCAACTCCCCACTGGACAGTGGAGTGTCAAGACAGGATGGTAGATGCTTAATAGGATGCTTCCTTCAGCCTGTCTCATCACACTTGATGAATTGCCATGTATGTTTGGTTGGCCTACAATGGAACAGGGCGTTTAATAAAGAGTTGTGTTTGTTCCAAATGTGTGGGATCAATGCTTACATTGTAATTGAAATAATGAAGGGCAGGGTGGCAATTGGAAGGTTGGACCATCCAGTCCCACTTATGTTTTCACTGGAGTGTTAGTATCATCCCATCCCATAGGTATCCCTTCGCAATCCCCAGCTATCTTAACCTCTCACAGCTATCTACCCATCCCACAGGTATCCCTACCCATCCCACAGGTAATCCTACCTATCCCACAGGTATTCCCTGCCCATATGCACAGCTATTCCTAACCATCCCACAGCTTTCTTAAACCATATCCCACAGGTATCTACCATCCCACTGGTATGCCTATCCAATCCCAAACAGGTATCCCTACCTATCCAAAGTGTATGCCTGCCCATCCACAGCTATCTATAAACCATCCCAACCAGCTATCTTACCCCATCCCAAGGTATGCCTGCCCGTCCACTGCTATCCTTACCCATCCCAAGGGTATCCCTGCGCCATCCCACGCTTATCTTAACCCATCCCACAAAGCATGCAAAGGCTAAACCATTTCTAAAAGTTTCCACCAGACTTTATAGAAAAAAATAATGAAGCAAGTGTGTGCAAACAAAGATAAATTTATTAATAACAAGCCTGTAAAATAAACAGACCCAAGTCAAGTGTCCAATAATAAAGATCCACAATATCAGGCAAGCCAGTCTCTGGCACTCTCTTGGTCACTCGTAGGTTGGGGCCAGTCTAAGGTGTTAGGGTGGCAGGTGCTGTGGAGGAGGGTGCTGCTGCATTGACTGAGGTTTTGCTGGCAGTCTGAGGTGTTGCTGGAGTCCTGGCCCGAGAGGACAACAGGGGACGGGTGTTGAGGAAGGCCTCAGAGAGCTGGCTTTCAAGCCCTGCGATGCTGCAGAGGTCCTTCTCCTGCCATGGGGTGTCAGCCCCAGTACTGAGGACAGGATTGTAGTGAGGGCCGGGCTTGGCTGTGGACGGAGGAGGAGTAGTGTTTAGTGGAGCTGCCTGCGTTCTGCAGCGGGGTGAAGACTGGCGTGGGTGGCATCAATTGCATGGGCTGCATCGCTGGTGTGGGTGTTATGCCCAATACTGTGCCTGTTATGTGGAAGGGCTGCTGTCTGTGCTGCGGACCTCTGGGTAGCTGGTAGCCCTGGTAGGTGATGGGCTTGGGGACCCTGTATGAGAAGGGACATCACCTGGGGTGGAGGAGCCAGACCTGGACTGGTGGAGCAGTGCCTGTGGGTGGAGAGTTGTTAAGTAGCAGTGATATCCTCTCCTTCACCACCGTAAGTACTGGGGGATCTTGCCATCTCCTTGAGGGTTCTGGTTGACGTAATTTGGAGGAAGTGGCTTGCGGTTTGGAGGAGGGGATTCGTATGGGACCAGCTGAGAGAGGGACCTATTGCTTGGTGCGGGATGGTGTGCCCTGATCTCACCAGAACATTTGTGGCTGTGCCCCTCCTGCCGTTCTGGCTCTCTGCCTTACCTGTGGAGGCGGAGGTGTGGTGGATGCGGGCTTCTGGCAGCGGTTGGACTCGATGTCTCCTCTCTCCCCCGCACCAGGGAGTCTCTCATCGCTCTCCACCATGCTTTCACACTGCCCGGGGATTCTCCGCCGTGGCACCTCCACAGAAACCTGCTGGGACGGGATTGACTCTCGGCTGGAAGAGACTGGGGTTCCGCGCAGGCTGCCGGAGAGAGAGGCCAGACAGAAGGGCTCCTGGTTGCTCCTTGATGGCGACCTTTCACCTCAGGAAGCTGCACTTTGGCCATTTACATAGTTTCTCTCTGTCTGTCAGCTTCACCGCTGCCTGGCCAGATTTTTTTGAGGTGCAGCTTCCCGTACCAAGTGTGATGTGCTTTCCACCAGCCCGAGGAGCAGCATCAGGTGTGTAGGCCCAGACGTCTCCGCCTCCTCTCTCCAAGCAGCCTGCTTCCGCTTGGTGTCCCTTACAGCCGTGTCCTTCCCGCCACAGATAGTCGTTCTCCTCAGCCACTCCAGCACACCTCATCCCGTGTTCCTCCTCATGCAGTTATTGCCTCCTCTCCAGTCCCCGCATACGCCTCTTCCTCCCTTTGCCAGGACCAAGATGGGGCCCTCATCAAGAGGGGCTCCCAGGGGTAGGGGCTGGCTCCTCCACCACACAGCAGCAGAGCAGCAAGCATCACCAGCAGGATCTACATCAACATATCTCATCAGCATATCACACAGAAGGGATCATAATCAGCCACTCGCAGCAGGGTCACAAGGACCAGGAGCCACGACGCAGAGCAGCAGCAGCACGAGCAGGACAAGGAGCAACGAGCTAGACCTGGAGCAGCCGAGAACAGAACGAGCAGACCAGCAGGACGCAGGAAGCAGCTTTCCCAAGCAGATGTACGCAGCAGAAAGCACCACCGCAAGGAGCAGCTCCAGCCAGCAGCTCCAGCAATAGAATGAGCGAGCCCAAGCAAGCAGAAGCCCAGCAGAAGCATGAGTCAGGCGCCAGGGGAGAGGAGGTGGCCCGATCCCTCTTGTCCAGGGATGCGCGGCAGGTTGCTGAGGCTTGCGCTTCTTCCCCATGGTTTGTGGGTTTTGCTGCTCTGGCAGGAAGGCGCCAGGCCTTGCAGAAGGCTGGCAGGCACCAAGGCTGGCAGAAGGCTGGCAGCAAAGCTGGCAGGAAAGCCTGGTTATGCAAGGCTGGCAGGAAGGCAGGCACCAAGGCTGGCAAGACAGACCTGGCTGGCAGGGAGCCTGAAGGCAGGCTGCCAGGCAGGCTGCCAGCAAGGCTGGAAGGCAGGCTGAAGGCAGCTGCCCGCAAGGTCTGGCAGGAGGCTGGGAGGCAGGCGGGAAAGCAAGGCTGGAAGGTGGCTGCCTTAGGAGGCCTGGGAGGAGGCTGGCAGCCAAGGCTGGCAGATAAGCTGGGAAGCAGACAGCAGGCAAGAACTGGAGGTATGAAGCTGGCAGAGGTCTTTCCTCGGAAAACTGGCACGTGTGACGAGCTGCTTCCCTTATATTGCAGATGGGGTGCTTGCGCAATGCATACCCCCCGCATTCGCAATTAACTCCAGGCATCCGTTCTGCTTCCGCTGTGCATTCGCCTGGCTTCCGCTGTGCATCCACTTTTCCGCTGTGGCATCCCGTTCTGCGTCCGTTTTTTCCTTCCGCCGTCCACTTTGCTGAGACCCCCCGAAGCCTGCAGACCGCTGCCCTGCGCTCCCCTCCGCTGGGTTCCGTTCCGATCCGCTTTGCAATCCGCCCTGCGTCCTCCCCGCGTTCTGTGTTATCCGCTCCAATTTGCAAATTTTCGCAAACAATGGATGCAACATTTTTCTCTTCCGTTGTGTCCTTTTTGCATCCGTTGGGCAGTGTGATATGGCCTTAATATCTCTTTTAGGATGGCAAATCCTGATATGTTTACATTGTGTTAATTCTTAAGTGAAAATAAGTTTGCTTTGGAACTTATGAAATGTAGTGATATACATCAAATTCCATCTTGCTCTGGAATTCAGTGAAGATATGAAAAACAAGAAGGGTAGTTTATATTCTGGTATTAAGGAAATAAGTTTTAGGCTTCAATATTTCAATATTTTTTCTCATATGGAATATTTTTTCTCATATGGAATTTCTCTTTCTGATTTCAATTCCTTGACTCCATTACTTTGGAAATTTCCTATATTTTTTGGTAGTTCATTGTGGAAAGTAAGGAGCAGGTTTGCCATTTCACAATATTCAATGCATGGACAAAATGTCTCACAAAATTTATTATTGTTATTTTTTGCCTTCTCTTGCTAAACCAGCATAAACGCTGTGAATTATAAGGAGGATATGCAGATTCTGAGTAGGCTAGGCTGAAGAAACACAGCGTTTCTAAACAGTACTGTAATACAAATTATGACATAGACATAGATAATAGAATAACAGAGTTGGAAGGGACCTTGGAGGTCATCTACTCCAACCCCCTGGTCAACCAGGAGAGTCTATTTGAAATATTAGCCTCTATCTAGGATCGAACTCACAGCCTCCTGATTAACATATAATGCATGGAACATCTTCCAAGTTGCCACAAGATTAATAATATTCAGCAGTTGTAGTAAACATCCCCTTCAATGACTGGTCCCTGGAGGTTGTCATATAAAGAGAAACATTGTCTCAAGTGCTTCAGAATCATAATCAACACTTTGTATTTGGAAAAAATGGTAATAGTTGCATTTTTTTTTCAATCATGCTCCCCTTACAACTAGTATCTATATCTTCCTGTGACTCACTTTCAAATTATTATCTTCCATTAATTACTTGCAGATAGTTTTTTTGGGAAGCCATGCTTTACTGAAAATTGTTATCTTATCCATCTCCAAATTTCCTGGCCATCATCCCTAACAGTTTCATATTGATATTAAAAAGAATTGTTCATAAAATTGAGTCACTAGACTAGACACATAAATTGAGTTTTGAAGAATAGCTCTTTCCTTCTATCTTCATCAGAAATCTATCTGAGAGACAGGAAGAAAGCAGTGCCTTTAACTTCCAAATTGGTTAAACTCTCAACAAAAATACCATGCTTGCTATTATTAAAAGCTGCTATGAGGTCAAAAGGACAGGCATTCAGGCCCTCCAAATTATCTAGCAAGCCATTCAAGACAGTTTCACTGAAAATTTTATTGGGAAATCAGCTTGGGTCAAGATGATCTGCTTCTTGCTTATAGTTACTATACTCCGCTTCCTAGCTTCCTAGCTTAACTGAGCATCTATGCAAATTGTGATGCAATACATTCATTAGAAAAGTAAATTAGAAATGTGTAGCTATTAATCTGATGTTCATTCTAAATGTCGATGCTGTTTCAATGGTATTGCACTCATACATTATTCTATTCTGATTCTTTGTTACTATCTGATATTTCTAAACGTAAAGCTTTTATTAAAACGAACTGATTGAATATTATTATTTTCCTTTCAGTTTTCTGCCTGATTATATCAGTGGGGATTTTGACTCTATTTTACCTGAAGTAAAAGAATATTATATAGAGAAGGTAAGTAAATTTTTAAAAAGAGGTAACAGAATTCTTTCTCTAGTAGTATACACTGTTTCTTTATTGATTGAAGCACTGAGAAATTTACACCGAGAAGATTCAGAACAGATAGATAGAAAACTATTATGAAGAGAAAGAAAGGGGTAAAGTTGCATTTTGAAACTCAAATACTTTGGCCACCTAATGAGAAGGAAGTACTCACTGGAGAAGAGCCTAATGCTGGGAAAGGTTAAGGGCAATAGAAGAAGGGGATGACAGAGAATGAAGTGGCTGGATGGAGTCACTGATGCAGTAGACGTGAGCTTAAATGGACTCTAGAAGATAGTAGAAGACAGCAAGACCTGGAAGAACATTGTCCATGGGGTTGCGATGGGTCGGACTCTACTTTGCAACTAATAATAACAACAACAAAAGTTGCATTTAAACTATTTCCCTTGTTTAAAGCAAAGAAAATGTAAAAGGATTAATATCTTGATTAGCAATCTCATGAGCCAATCAATGAGCCAATCTCATTATACACATTTTGTACTCTGACAATAAATAAAGGTAATAAAGGTAATTTAATGAAGGTAATTAAAAAAATAATTACTCAGAAGCTCACAGCAGAAATGGTCTTTGGACATCATGGATTTTAATTTGGCCCAAAAGGGACAGGATCTCAATGTGCCACTTTAAATGCCAAAGATAGTGGCATTTAACATTAACCAGGAGCTCAGTAGTTAGTTAAGACATTTGTTAGGCACAATGGTGGAGATATAGTACAAAATACAAAGTAGTATTTGGAATAGTTTGCACTAAAACAAATTTTTTCCTTTTATTCTTTCTCACTTCACAAAATTAGAATGAGAGAAAGAGAAGGGAAATTAGAAAGTACCAAGGATGTTCAGCCAAAATTCCCTGGAAATACAAAACTGTTTCAGCAACCACTTGTCATTACCTTTGGTCAGTGGCTACTATTCCTAATCTTTGGACAGTAGCAATGTATTTTTGTTTAGTAGCCTTATATTGTAAATTTCAGAAATCCATATATTCTTCAATATAACCATCCATATTTCCTTAATAATATATTGGAAACCTCTCTTTCCTTCAGGTACTATTGATCACAGATTTATGTTAAAACTGAAATACACAAATTATCTTTTTTGTTTATTTATTTTGTCAAGCATGTGTTTAGATAACAAATATACATATAAATATAATTATTAATACATGGAATGAAAATGAATAAAAACGAACATTTGAACAGGGATGGAAGGCATGCTAGTGCACTTATGCATGCCTCTTACAGACCTCTTAGGAATGGGGTGAGGTCAACAGTAGACAGTCTAAGGTTAAAATTTTGAGGGTTTAGGGAAGAAACCACAGGGTCAGATCAGTGGTGGGATTCAAATTTGTTTACTACCGGTTCTGTGGGCATGGCTTAGTGGGCGTGGCAGGGGAAGGATACTGTAAAATCTCCAGTCAGANGCGTGGCAGGGGAAGGATACTGTAAAATCTCCAGTCAGAAGTGGTATTTGCCGGTTCTCCGAACTACTCAAAATTTCCACCACTAGTTTCCAGAACTGGTCAGAACCTACTGAATACCACCTCTGAGTCAGATAGTATATTCCAGGCGCTGACCACTCTGTTGCTGAAGTCGTATTTCCTGCAATCAAGTTTGGTGTGGTTTAACCTTAAGTTTGTATCTATTGTGTGCTCGTGTATTGTTGTGGTTGAAGCTGACATAGTCATTGACAGGTAGGGCATTGCAATATATAATTTTATGTACTATGCTTAGGTCAGACCAAAGGTGGCGTAGTTCTAAGTTGTCTAAGCCTAAAATTTCAAGTCTATTGGCGTAAGGTATTCTGGTTCAAGTAGAGGAGTGGAGGACTCTTCTCATAAAATATCTCTGGACTCTCTCAATTGTATTAATGTCCGATATGCAGTGTGGTTCCAGACAGATGAGCTGTATTCGAGAATTGGTCTAGCGAATGTTTGTATGCTCTAGTTAGTAGTACAATACTACTGGAGAAAAAGCTACGCAGAATTAGGTTAACAACTCTTAATGTCTTTTTGGCAATGTTGTTACAGTGGGCTCTGGCACTTACATCATTAGAGATGAGTAAGTACTCCAAAGTCCTTGACAGAATGAAGGTCGTCTACAAGCATGTCCATCCAGCTTGCATTTTATTTTCTGATTTTTTTTTGCCAATATGTAAGACAGAACATTTTTTGGTTGAGATTTGAAGTTGCCACTTGTTTGATCATTCTGACACATAGTCAAGGTCTTTTTTAAGGGTAGTAGCATTGTCATTGATGTTGAATAGTTTTACATCATCAGCTAAGAGAATGCAGTTGCTTTTAATATGATCACAAAAGTCATTTATGTAAAGTATAAAGAGAGTTGGTCCTAGAACGCTGCCTTGGGGAACACCACTGTTAACAGTTACAGGATTTGATAGGGTGCTCCCTATTTTGACCATTTGTTGCCTGTTTGACAAGAATGCAGCTATCCAATTATGCAGGGGTACTGAGATGCCATAAGATTTTAGTTTTAGAAGTAGTTTGTCATGTATCACTGAATCAAAGGCTTTACATAAGTAAATGTGAACTGCATCTATTGCCTTGCCCTGATCGAGCTGTGTCATCCATACATTTTTTCAGTAGGAGTTGCACATTACAGGATATTTTTTTTCTGAAGCCAAATTGTTTGTGTGAGAGTAAGTTGTTTGTCCTTAAGTGGAGGGTAATGGATTAGTTAATGATTGATTCCATGACTTTGAAGGTGGCGCAACATAAAAAGATTGGCGTGTAATTTTCAACTAGGCTGGGGTCTCCCTTTTTGAAAATGAGGATGACTGTGGATATTGACCATAGGTTGGGCAAGGATCTGGTCCTGAAAGATTTTTCAAATATTATATTTAGAGGTTCTGTTAAGGCAGTGGAGAGCTTTTTTAAGAAGTAGGCACATGGTCCATCTGGTCCAATAGATAGAGATGGCTCTAGATTGCATAGTGCTTTTCCAATGTTATCATATAAAATATCTCTATATATTAGATCATTGTAATTATCTGTGGTACAACTACAAAATATTTGGCATTGCTGTTTACAAAGATTGAGCCAAAGAATGTGTTAAAGAGATTTGCTTTAATGGTTTTATCATTACAGTCTTAGCCGTTAAGTCCTTTTAGGGTGGGGTGGATCTCGAGTCTTTGAGTTCATTGTTTACAGAATTATAGAAGGGCACGGGTGGATTTTGCAGAAGGTATTCTTCTTGTTTGATGTGATGATTGGTGCATTCAGTCTTTATCTGGTGGCATAAGTTTTTATTGCAGCTTTTAAAGTTAGCGATGTAGCCAGTTTGGTTTTTGCCAAAGAAATATTTTTTGGGGGGATTGGTGGTACATATAGTTTAATGACTCTTTTGACTTTGAATAAAAAGATGTTGTAATGATCTTCAGCAGTTTTATAGCCAGTGAATAGAGTTTGCTTCATCAAGAGATGAGAGGTCAGTGTCTATGAGATTGTAGTTGGCTTTTTAAAAGTTATAATTGGGAACAAATCATGATTTGTTGATTTTGTGAGGACTTATGTTGAGATAAAAGTCAATCATGCTGTGGTCATTGTTGGAAAAGGGTTCTTTTATTTGTAGTCCATAAATTGAATTTAAACTGAAGATGAGATCAAGCAGTTGTTGGGTCTAGTGTTGTTGGTTACTAGTTGCACCAATCCCAGATTAGTTATAGCATTGTACAGGATTACATATATGGGTTCAGTTGTACATTCATTTTGGTCCAATAACAAGAGGTAGATTGAGGTCATCAAGAAAGATAAGAGTGTATGGGCAGGAGGTTGTCTATGTTAGTAGTGAAGTTAACTTGTTACATGTACGATGTCATAATCAGGGGCTCTGTAGCATAGTAAGAAGCTAAATGTTATATTTAAGGACAGCTCACAGACAATGGTCTCAGGAAGAGCAAGTTCTTGTGTACCCTTAATATTTTTTAGATGCAGGGACTTTTTATACAAGATAGTAACACCACCTCTCTACAGATTTCATGATTGGATTGGTAAATATGATAGTCTATTACTAGTGGTAATGGAATCAGGGAGGGATGCTCTCAGCCATGTTTCATAGACAAATTTAATGTCGAATGTAGCTGTATTTAGTAAGCAAAGGAATTCAGCATTTTATTGATGAGAACTTCTTAAGTAGCTTGCATTTCTGGTGAGTAGTAGTTGGTATTGAGGAAGTTAGGGGCATGCGTGCCTAGTTTTGGATGGTGGGGGTTTGGATGATGGAGGGCTGGATGTTAGAATGTGGGTTGTGGGATTTACGTTTTGATACAATCAGCATGGTAGTCAATGTATAAGTCAGACTCCATTGTCTTGATATCTTTTAAGCTCTGTGCGGAGTTCACGGGAGTGGATTCTTTGCAGTATGGATAAGTCAGGCTGTGAACAAAGTTTGTCATGGCTGGTGTTGGTTTTAGCGAAGGAGTTTATTGTATGAATGAATATGTTTGCTGGAAACATACAAATAAAACATAAAAACATAAAACAATCTTCCATTTTATATACATACAGTATGTCAGTTGGTTACAATATTTTGTGCTATCCTTTTGTAGTCATTACTCACAGTTTATATCAATTTTCACATTGTCAAACTAACATATGCTTCTACATATGCTTATATATTTTTCAGTTATTATCATCCATGCGACTACTACTTTATTCCAATCATTTTTGTAAGAATAATGTCCAAATGTTTGTTTTTAAAATATTTATATTATGATCTTTCATCCCAATGGTTTATAATATGGTCTATATTATAATTGTTATATAATCATCTATTACACTTCCGCTACTTGCAAAATTATTAATCTAATTACATTAACGGCGTTGTCGTTGGTTTGGTCGCTAACCATGATGAAAAAACAATACCGCATATCAGTAGGCTTGCCATAGATTTAAGATTCACCCTTATCGTCATTCAATATTCCCATATCTGTTTGTTCCTTTTTTATATAGTTTTTTTACTCGATCGGAAAAAGCTCAATGGTAGATATCCATAATGGATTTTAAGTATTATTGTCTTTTATCTTCTCCCAATTCAAAACAGTGCCTTTTGAATGTAAATGTCTTCTAAAAACCCTGTTTTTTAGTTCCATTATACCAGAGGAAGCATGCCATCCCAGAAGCAATCATGCCCTTCTAAAGTCAATAGTCTACTGTTTCCTTAATGTTATCCATTCCTTTACCCACATCAAATTTGTCATCTGGTAATATAACTCCCAATGGCAAGGCAAACCCTCCTCTTATTCTTAGCATCTTCTAACAGTTTAAGTTTTATTCTTGTTTCTTGCCTGCCAAATATATTTCAGCACATTCCTATTTAATCTTCAAAAAACTCTTTTCCCTAGTTGGATTGGAATTGTCTGAATAGATATAAAATTCTAGGCAATACGTTCATCTTAATTGAGATATTCTCCGCAATCAATGATAGTTGTAAATTTTCCCATTTTGCCAAATCTGGTCATAATCTGCTGTTTGAGTAAAGATAATTGTCCTCCTTCAGTGTAGCTACATCTTGGTGTAATGTATAGATCCCTAAATACTTGAACCTATTTTTGTGACCTGTATTCTAAACTTCTTCCAACTCTTTCTTTCATCTTGCTAACATGTTTTTTGTTATATCTTTGTTTTTTCTTTATTTATTTTTCAAACCTGCTACTTTTCCATATTCTTCTATCTTTTCTATTAATTTAGGCGCTGTTTCAATCGATCCTCTAATATAAATACCAGATATCTACAAAAGCTTGCAATTTATACTCTTCCTTTTTGATTTCATTCCTTTTATTTTTTTTCTTCTCTAATATTCCTATTCAACTCTTCCAATGTTAACACAAACAGCAGAGTGACAGTGGCAATCATGTCTTGTCCCTTTACTTTATAGATTCTTTTAATTCTCCATTTTCCATAACCTTTTGCAGTTGTTCATAGTATATCAGTTTTCAATGGCTTGGATAATTTTTTTTATCAAGGCCCATTTGTATCAATTGCAAATAAGATGCATCACCAACTCACATTGTCAAAGGCTTTTTGTGCATCTAAAAACATCAAGTCCATTTGCTTTTCCGGGTGTGCCTCATAGTATTCCAAAGTGTCCAGAATTATTCTCACATTGTCTTTATTTGTCTCTTTGGCAGGGAATCCATTTTGGTCAACATGGATAAAGTTATTTAAGTATCTTTCAGTCTTTCTGCCAACATTGAAGCAAAGATTTTATAATCTTAATTTAATAGGATATAGGTTCCTATATTTTTAACTTGCTGGAGGTCTGTATCCTCCTTCGTTATAAGTGTAATATATGCTTCCTGACCATGTTTTTGTATTCTTTTCTTTAACATAACTTCATTAATAACTTCTAAATAGGTGAAGATTCAATATTTCCTGAAAGGTCTTTGTTAAAATTCCTCTGGCAATCCATCTGGATCTGATGCTTTCCCCAACATTTTGTTTTTAAAAGCTTCTGTTAGTTCCATCATTGTTATGTTCCCTTCTAGCATTGTTTCAATGTCTTTGGATATCTAAGGTAAGTTCGCTTTCTGTAAGTGTTGCTTAACTTTTTTCTTCTTGAATATTCTCTTGAAAATATAGTTTTACATAGTAATCTTGTATATTTTTTTTCTTCTCCACATTTCCATAGCAACATGACCTTCTTCATTTTATTAATTTAATTATCCTGTCTGGATTCTCTCCCTTCCTCAATTTAATAGATAGCCATCTGCCTGGTTTGTTTGCATCATCAAAGTAATTCTGTTTAGCATTTTTATTTTGTTTGTGCTAGTTCCTCTTTTTTCATTAGTCCCATTTATGGTTTAATTAAATCTATTTTATTTTTAATGTCTTTTTTTTGCGGGGACTTCTGTTATTCTTTTTCCAGTCTTTTATAGTCATCCTCCAATGTTTTAAAAAGTCTTTTTTCTGCTTATATTATCTTTTCCTTATATAGTCTATATCTGTGTAGGCCTTCATCGTTTCCACAGAGATTCTGTAAAGATGTATCCTCTTTTCTATTTTCTTAAAAAGAAAACCAGTTCTTTCTCTATTTTCTGTTTAAAGTATTTTTTCCTTAGTATATGTATTATTTAAAGTCCATCTAATCTCCTCTTATGTCCTTTCCAGATAACTGTCTGCCCAAGTGCTTGTTTTTTTTTCAATTTCTTGTATGTTGGTAATTCTGCTGAGATCATATCATGTCTATTTTAGAGCATGTATGCATGTTCTGTTTGAGTAAAAAGTATATTTGCTTACTTTCACATTTCCTCTCTCTCATGCATCTTTAAATTTAATTCTTCTATCATTCGAAAGAAAGATTTTGGTAATATCTTTCTAGCATTCTTTGTTGATTTCTACATTTTATATGCCAACCTGATCATTAATTATTCCATTAAGTCTCCCATCATATAAATATTAACAATTATTTTCATATGTAATTTCCTGTAGAATTCTTCTTGATTATCATTTGGAGCATAAATTTGCATTTAAATTGCACATAAATTGCATTTAAAAGTGTTTTAACTTTATTGTCCATTATTTTCACCATCAAAATTCTTCCATCATCATCCATATAAATTAGTTATGCCAAAATTGTATCTCTAATATATAAGACCATGCCTCTTTTTTGATTGTGTCAACGATGTGAATAATTTCCATAGTTTTTTTTCTTTCAATATGTATTCATTTTGTTTTTTAACTATGTACTTCTTGTAAAACAAATTATATCAAATTTTAATTTTTCTAATTATGAAATACTTTTGCTTGCAAGCAGATTTTATCTGACAGACTTCAGGTAGCACATTGCAGAATGGTAGACTCTCTGAGTGAATCTGTCATTCTGGGAGCAACTCAGTCTGCCTTGCCTACTTGCTCTGGATTTTGAGTAAAAGTTGTTCTTTTTATTAAAAAATCAATACTTACATAAATATTTACATACAAGCCAAACCCAGCCAAGTCACATGATTACCAAGCCATGTCCAGTCAGCAAGCCACACCCAGCCAGTCATATGACCACTAAGCCACACCCACAAATTAGGCCATGCCCACACAGAACCATTTGTTGAGAAATTATGGTCATCATGCCTCCTAGTATTATAGTATTTATATTTTAAAAAATTCAGTGGAATTTCCTGTTTTTAGCCATTTATTATTGCATCTGCTAAAACCAAAATAAAGAACGACATACATAATTATTCAACTGCTCCTGTAATTGAAGTGAAGAAAATGTTAATATTTAAGTTGGATATTACAAATAGTCCTTATACAAGTTTATATCTAAATATTATTCATGCAATTACCAAGTCAAAGTCTAATATTTTTTGAACAATAATTTCATTTTGTAGCATGGAAAAACATTTTTCATAAATAACCAGAATACTGTAGCAATGTAGTACAGACAGTGACAACTTTCATAATCTTTCTCTCTCTTCCTCATCCACCGCCGCCCACCTTACCCCCCCCCCACTTTAGAAAAATGAAATAAATATGATTTGGGTAAAATTTTGAATTATTTTATTACAAACTGCAGGCAGATAAACTGTATAATGAAGAAATCTATCCATTTAGAAATTTAAAACAAGGTAGAAAGGTTCTTACCTATTTGTTAATTCATATATTCACAAATTTCACTAATTCATGTCTTTATATAAAAGTTTTCAGAGATAATAGGAACTGGGATCTGGAATATTTAAAAGTAAGACCAAGATGTTTTTTTCCATCTTGTAGCTCCAGATATTAGTGGGTTAGCTACATATAATGGAGCTGATGAAAATAGTGTTTTAAGTTTCTCAAATCAGATCTGATGATTGGACATTGTAATTCTTTTGTACATTTTAAAAAGAAATTAAATAGTTAAATGACTGAATATTTAATTTTTATGCATTTGGCTTATTGGAATAGCAGAATAGAATTACCCCATTTTAATTGGATCATCATATTGAAAACAGTAAAGAAGTTACAAATTATTGAGACATATTGCAAACTAACACATTTGAATCTCACCAATGAGAATTTTCAGAAGAATCAAATGTAAAATCATTAATTCCAAGAGAGATTAAAGATGTAAAAATAACCCTGGAATTTGAATTTTCACTGCCTCATATCTGCTTTTTCAAAATATTAATTAAATGTATATGACTAATTGAGGGTTTTCATGCACTGGAGAAATTGTGTGCAGATTTGAAACAAGATTTGTTTTGTTTGAAACAAGAAATATATAGAATTTCCCATGATACAAATAGAATTGTGTGACTAACATTTGAACAGATCTTTGACTTACTATAAGCTATATTCTGAAAAAAATAAAGCAAGAAAATAAGTAAAGCAATTACTTGATCTAGATTCTTAAGAAATCAATATATTTAGTTTATTTAATTATTTATATATCTTATAGCTTTTGAGGTTACATCAATGTAGTAATGAAAATACTAATCTGAAAACAATGAAGATGGCAGTTTTAATTCCAAGTTATTAAAAAGATAATAATTCTTTACACCGTTGTTTAAAGGAAATAGAAGGTGGTATAGATCAAACCACCCCAATCATTGCTAAAAATTGTTCCTTTTAACTTCAAATTTTCTTTTCAAAAATTCGTGTGAGATGGATCTAAGCCAATAAGATGTTTTTGAAATATTCTGATAATTATTTCATAATCTGAAAATTAATTCCTCTACTTCAAAAAAATGCCCTCTGAGTTTTATGCTAGCCCTTTATTTGACTGCAAATTAAAGAGTATCTTGTGATAAATGTCTTCATTGTTATCTGTTCATTGTTGATGGAATTGTATATATGGACATTATTACTATCAATTGATAAATAAATGACTTGAAAAAAATGGCATTTTTCTGGAACAAGGAAAATGTTTAGAAAGTTAGATACACATTTACATTTTAAATTTTTAATTTTGATTCCTCAAATCCTTTTTATGTGAAAAAGCTAGATAAATATTTTTGAAATAAGTTCTGCTAATACTAAATCAAGAATTAAAAATAACTTTGTTATGAAACTAAACAACTCTTCAAATGCAATTGTATTATTTTTATTATACTATTCTTCATTGTTAAATATTATTTGTAGACATGAATGAGGAAAATGATGCATTTTTCAGTAGATATTTGAGTTAAAAGTGACAGTGATAGTTTGAAAGTAAATGTGTTCAAGCAGGAAGCAATAGGTCGTATTCAGTCAGACCTCAAGATCCATAAAACCATCAAAATGCAGGTAAATGAGCCCATTTATTTTCTCTGAGTTTACCTAACTGCTGATATAAATAGTAATCTTACGACATGGAGGCTAGCACCCCATAATTGGTTTACAATTCCTTACCTATAGAGTACTATTATTTGAATTATAATATTATAATAGTATTATAATATGCTGTCAAAAACCTCCAATCTGTTTTGTTGGATTTCTCATTTGGGGCAGCCAGATCACGAATAATATAATATGGAATATGAAAGAATGATTAAATCAAACTGCTAATACAGTGAAGATGATAGTAATATCAGTTATAATAGGAATAGTTTAAAATTTAGGAATAAACATTACTAAAAACTTTGGACATTATATGCAATATTTTTGCAATATTGTTATTGCTATTATAAAGGATTTATTTTAAAAGGTCTTTAAATTGTAGAAACAGTTGCTTACTACACATTCTCAATCCTAATAAATGCACTGACTAACATGTATTTGCTATATGAAAGTCATCTAAAGACATTTTAAGTTTATTTGAAATCACAAATAATAGCTACTGGGAACCTCACACATTTTGCTTCATTTAATAAACACATTAGTATAAAGTTTGCTGAAATGTCAGATTTTCTCTGCTTAACCTTCACACCTCTGTCACCTCAAATTAATGGAATTAAGCTACCTGTGAATCTGTCTACATGCTTTTATCCAAATGTCAGCAAGTTTATATAAAGATTATACAGTAGTTCCTTTAAGTCCATAATCATTTGACAAGAGGATAAATGGTATCAATTTGATTTCTCTTGATTTCTGATTATCTTTCCTGAATAATAGTGAAAGTATCAGGCTGAGAAAGTAAAATTGCTTAAGAATTAAAATTAATGGCACATTAATTATTTGTAGAGGAAATATAGTATATTATACATTTACTTCACATTCATTGAAAGTTTTTATGGGCATAGTGCGGTATCTGCTATCCCGCATTAGATGGGCACCTCATGATAGGGAGCGAAAGGAAAGTTTCTCGGATGAGCGTGAAGAGAAGGTATGGATACACGCCCTTTTTATTATGCTACATCAAAAGGAGTGGATTGTTTAAACAGAGCCTAGGTCAAAACCAGGTCAAAACAAAATACACATGATTTTAATTAACTCAGATAAAGCAAAATTCCATGTCAGACAGGATCGCAAGATTACAATTCAATCAGATCTTCCTGCTTTACAAAGCTGCATGTTAAACAAACTGATTACAATGTAGTAAGCTATTTCTACAGATGTTTAACTCCTTGTCCCTGTACGTTTCCTGCAAAAGGTCACTGAGG
The DNA here is from genome assembly GCA_004320025.1 of Laticauda laticaudata. Taxonomy (NCBI): domain Eukaryota; kingdom Metazoa; phylum Chordata; class Lepidosauria; order Squamata; family Elapidae; genus Laticauda; species Laticauda laticaudata. The sequence continues at coordinate 19,809 of BHFT01019034.1, forward strand.
AGACAGAAGCTCAATGATATACGTGAGGTGATACGATGTATCAAATGCTGAACGATTCATATTGCAATGATATTAAAGTTGCGAAACATATGAATGCCACACAGATTACTACAGCATAGATATTGAAGAAGTTTAAATACTTATGAAGAAATCTTCTGTTGTAACAGTAATCCAAGGAATACTTATGTAATTCAATTGCAAAATAAACAAGTGTTTATAACATTTTAAATATTTTCAGGGTTACAAATTTAACAGACTGATTTCAGCAACGCTTAAGAACCTCAATCTCCTAAGATTTCCCCCCATGTACTTATTATCTGTGAGCAAATTTCTGTTTAAACATAGAATATCAAATGGATGATGTTAATAACACTTAACTTCCCATGGCAGACAACTGGAGATAGATATAAGCACCAGTTATATAGCTTACACACTCCAAATAAAAGAAGGGCTTTTATTTTACTTTTGTGTAATGCTCTGTTTTCAATTCTTCTAGCTGGAAAGAAGAAAAAGGTACAATATTTATTAAAAGTAGGCACTTATGAGGATTGGTAGAAAATATTGAACACCTTTGAAATGTTAAAAAAAGGATGGTCATCCGTTGGAACACTATGCATCCGTTGTGTACTCACTGCATACGTGTTTTCATACGGTCTATCCCTCGAGCATCTGTCCAGTGAGATTTCATCCGACACAGAAGTTTTGAGCTGCACAAAACTTTGTGAGCGGATGAACTTTCCGCCACGTACCAAGGACATCCGCGGCATATACGGGCAACAAATGTTCTATGTCCGTTCTCATCCGTTAAACATCCACTGTATCCTCTCGGCATCCTCTGGACATCCTCGCAACTCACACCTGCTGAGGCTGAAACGGAAAGAGGGAGGAAGCGAAAGGTACACGGAAAGTCCACACAGCGTTAGCAGCACGGAAATAAAGGATGTAAGCGTATGCATCTCATATATAAAGGATTAAAATGGACAAAACATTTGTATCTGGGATGTATCTCATATATTTAGGATGTCTGCAGGATGTCTAGAGTATGAATAAGGACACCTAGCGGGCTACCAATATTTCCTATAAAAAGGGGGAGAAAATCATCTGGATCTCAGTATGAGTCCAGCAGCCATGGTGTACAGACCTCTTCACCTTGGCCTTGGTCTTCCACATCATCAATTGTTCTCCACCATGGAATGACACAGTCCGTATGGTAGCTGCGATCATTCATCACCAGACCCAAAACCTGTTCAGACTGTTTCACCTTTTATAAGAAGGAGATGTCCAAGAGCTGTCTGGGTCCAAGGATGGACATGAGAAGAATGGAGTTTGGACGTATGACCAGTTGATGGTGGAGCTGAGGAATGAAGACCCTCGTGCATTCCATCACTTCATGAGGATCCACCAGCCATGTTGATGAACTTGTAGAGCATCTGAGACCCAGGTTGACCAAAGCAAAACACCAACTTCCGTGCCAACCTGGACCTTGGACTGAAGGTGGCACTGACTCTGCGGCATCTGGCCTCTGAACCACATACAGAAACACGCAGTATGCATGAGGGTGCCACATACAGCATCAGCAAAATGGTCAGAGAAGTGGTGCAGGCCATCATCGAAGAATATGTGGAGGAGCTCCTCAAGTGCCCACCACGAACAAGGCTGGAGGAAACTTGCAGAAGAGTGGTATCAGAGGTGGAACCTTCCCCACACCGTTGGAAGCATAGATGGGAAGCACGTGGCCTGCAAAGCTCCAGCAACTCAGGGTCCACTTATTTCAACTACAAGGGCTTCTTCAGTATCATCCTCTTTGCCATGGTTGATGCTGACTCAAGTCCCACAACTATCTATCCCACAAGCATGCAAAGGCTTAACCATTTGTTAAAAGTTTTCCACCACAACTTCACTAAGGTAAAAAAATGAACCAAGTCTCGTGCACTACTCCCAGTCACTCTGAGTCATGTCCATGGTCTCAGCTGTTAAGTGGCAGAGACTGTGGAGGTGGCTGTTGCTTGAGTGCTGGTCTGAGGTGCCATTGGGGTGCTTGGCCCTGAGAGTACAACAGGGGAATGGTGTGTTCAGGAAGCTCTCCGAGAGCTGACTTAGTCCCATGAGGTTGAGAGGCCCTCATCAAGTACCTGAGATGTGAGGCATAAGACTGATGACAGATTGTCTGTTGACGGCTTGGCTGTGGGTTGGAGGAAGGAGGAATATAGTGGGGCTGTCTGGTCTGCAGCAGGTGAGGTTGTGCATCTGTGGCGTGCAATGAACCGGGCCTGGACTGAGAAGGTCTGTTTTTGCTATGGGAAGTCATGGTACTTGTAGCCTTGGTCGGTGAGAGGCTGTTGAAAGCCATGGAAGGGCTGTGACATTGCCTGGGGTGGAGGAGCAGACCTGGACTGGTCGGAGCAGCTTCAGCTGGACCTTGAGGGTTGTGCAGAAGTGCTGTTATCTTCTCCTTCATCACCTGGTACTGGGCCTCGGGCAGGTCCCTGAGGGTGTGGCTCACATAGGTGATGAAGTGTGGCGGCCCGAGGATCCTCTGTCCAAGTGGACCAGCTGAGAGAGAATTCTGTGCTGGTCTTCATTGTTGTCCTGATGTCCAACAGGACAGTTGTGGTTCTGGCCCTCCAATATGCCTCTCTGCCTGCATCCTGTGTGGGTTGGGGTGGGTTGGTCTCTGGTGGCTGCTGCTTCTTCCTCCATTTGTGACAGGGGATCCTCCAAGTCTGCCAGCATGGGGAGTACAGCTGTTGGGGGGGTCTCTTGCCGTGGGGCCCTCTGAAGACACCTGCCTGGGCAGGGTAGCTGGCTCCTGGCTTGAAGAGGACTGGCTGTCTGTGGCCTGCCTGAGGGAGAGGGGTGTCAGAGGGGCTCTCCTCGGTGGTGATTCTCACCCTCCAGGAAACTGCACTTGGCCATGATGTACATCTCCCGGTCAGTGAGCTTGACAGCGGCCTGTCCGGATTTCTTGAGGTGTAGCTTGCCATACGAGGTGTGCATGTGCTTCCACCATCCCAGGAGTACATCTGCAGTGTAGCCCAGGCTCTCTACCTTTGTCTCTCAAGCTGCCTGCTTCTTCTTGGTGTTGTGATAGAGTCTGTGTCCCTTTCTCCAGAGGTACTCGTTCTCCCTCAGCCATTCCAGCACCTCATCCTCATGCTCCTTGGAAACGGTGTACTGTTTTCTCTCCCCTTCTCCTTCCCTTGCCTTCCTCCCTCTGGCTGCCCTTCAGCAGCAGGCCTTCAGGGGCTTGAGCAGCAGGGCCTTCAGGGGCTTGAGCAACAGGGCCTTCAGCAGCAGGGCTTTGAGGCCTTGGGGTGGTCCACCACGGCAGCAGCAGTAGCAGCACCAGCACCAGCAGCACCAGCAGCTTCAGAGTCAGTGCCAGGGGGTGAGATGCTGCTTCTGTCCTTCTTGCCAGGGCTGGAACGAGTAGGCATGGGCTTCCTCTTCTTGCCTGACTGACGAACCATGGTGGTCCTTGAAGATGTATGTGGCAGCACGTCTTTCCTCTGAATGCTGATCATGCGTGCTGTGCATCCTTTTATATCCGCGGAGCTGACACAATTCATACTCCCCGCATGCGCAATGAATGCTTTGCATCCGATATACATGTGCACGGCATTTGCTTTGCTTCCTATAGGCGTCCGTGATGCATCCGCGTCATCCGCTACGCATCCGCCCCTTCCACCATGCATCCGCTTAGCAATTCCCCCTGGAACCCCTTCGGAGTGTCATCCGCTTCCATCCGCTGTCATCTGCTAGGCTTCCTATGAACATCCGTTTTACATTCTCGCTACGTACTACCCCCGTCAGTTTCTTTTCTGTTCTGTTTATGCAAATTTTTGCCACTTTTTGGAGTGGATGACAACGGATGGAGCCACCCGCACCCCCAAAATTTTGCTCATCCACTGTGTCCTTTATGCATATGTTTTGCGTCCGTCAGCCAGTGGGACCTAGCCTTAAAGGTTTCCATGTTCAGTCATATCTGACTCTAGGGTGAAGTGCTAAAGGGCATCGTGCTCATTTCTGTTTCTTGGTTCAGGGAGCCAACATTGTCCAAAGATATTTTCTGTTATCATGTAACCACCATAGCTATATGCCAAAGTCACATGGATCACTGTTACATTCCCACCGAAGTGATACCTATTAATCTACCTGCATTTGCCTGCTTTCAGGCTCCTAGTGAGCAAGAGCTGGGCCAGGAAGGAGCTTGTCCCTTTATGTGGTGCTCAGGTCTCAAATCTGGGCTGTCAGCTTTCCTGCTATCCTATATGGATAGTCAATAATTGCTTGTTCTCAGCACTTATCATTGGTTTTGGGCTCCAAGCGCCATGTCATTATTGTACTATATTTTTCTCAGGTTTGACAAGGCTGTATAAGAGAAGTTATCATTCTTACATCCTTTTGGAGAGTTTTACAGTTTTATTTTTGAATATACATGTGTACATGTACATGTATTTGTTTACATTTGTACCTTGAACTGCTATTTCAAAGTTTATATTATCTAGATTGCTAATTTTAATTTCTTTGTTGCATATGTTTTGCCTGAGCAACCTCTTAGCATATTTTGATTTAAAGGTGTCTTTTAGCCAAGCTTTTTGTCTCTATATTTTTTCTTAACCTTACTGATATTGTTTGATTTGGTTTTGAATATTGTGAATGTTTTATTGTACTGATTACTGACAACATTAAGTTAAGCTATATAAATTATCAAATGCTTGTACTATCAACAACATTATATATTAGTATAGTCTTTTTTTTGCATTTCCTTTCCTATAACTTTATGTGTTACAACTGTCCCAGTTCCCTGACTTACATGCATAAACATGTATGTAAATATACCGCTTCACACTGGAAATGAACGCACAACAGAATGAGGAAAGGCGGCTAAGTAGATTGCTCAGGCTTTATTGATTTTGCGAACTAACAGCGAATAAGCCAATTCAGCCATGAGGCAACAGCTGTTGGCCTGTTTGACACCTCCTTATATACTCAGCTATCAAACTACCAGCCAATCAGGTTGTAGCTGGGCACCCCCTGCTGGAAACCGGACCAGAGGGGGAACTTCAGAACATAGCACTCCTTCCCACCTCGACAGCACATGTGTAGTCTTTGAGGTAGGCCGGGTGGTGCTGGATCCTAGTTGATCTGCACAGGGATGGCTCGTTGGACATGGTGGGAACCTCTTCAGCTGGAACCTCTTTGACCAGAACCTCCGATTGCTGCAGTTGGATCTCTGCTGGTGATTCCTCGACCCACGGCCTCTCTGGAAAGTGTAGCTGCTGGCATGTTGTTGGTGCAGATGGTCTTGTGTCAGTTCCTGAGAACTCATCATTCTCCCTAGTTAATACAGCTCCTGGCCTCAGGTTCTCTCACCCCCTGAGTTGATTAATGTGGTGCCTCCAGGTCCGGCCATCCTCTAACTTCACAATGTACGAACATGGTCTGGTTATGCTAGTTATGGAAGCTGGTAGCCACACCTGTGTAGTTCCTAACGAACACCTGGTCCCCCACATCTAACTCCCTAGAGTTGCTAGGTGAGTCAAGGGGCTTGTTTGGTGTATAGGCAGGATGTAGCTTATCTAAAACTGTTCTAAGTCTTCAGCCCATTAATAATTCTGCTGGGCTATGATTTGTGCATGGACATTGGGTAGAATGCTGAATTAGCAGATACTGGGCTACTCTAGTTGGCCATGGCCCTGGGCCCATCTTTGCTAGAGCCTCT